>JXCR01021458.1:146888-178910 GCA_002079205.1 Phalaenopsis hybrid cultivar
TACTTTGTTGAGAATTACACAGCCCTCTCGGGTCTTAATGCAATTACAACTAATTTTAACACTACAAGAGGCCTTTATTGTAATGTAAATAAAGTGCAAGTAAAAACCATCACATTGATAGTTAAATCCGCTTCTAACATACATCACAAAATCCTAAACATGAATTCTACTCATTACAAAAGAAAAGTAAAATGAAAACAATGGCATAATCTTCTAGTGTCATTATTTCCAAACAAGAAGAGAGAGTAAGAGAATTCTATCACAAAGCACGAAGAAAACACAACGAAAACTTCATTTAACCAAAGCGAATCCACTAGATAAGTGTTTACAAAATTAAAAAGATAATGAAGAGCACAATACTTAGCTTTTTACCTTTGAAAGAAAGATGAATATCTCTCCCATGGTCTCCCGCCGATCCATGCAATGCTAGAACATCTCCTTACAAATTCTCTCAAAATCTCCTCTTCAAAAGGGTAAAAATTTACATTTCTACTCTTATTCTAAAAATCCTAAACTTTCTCCACACTTCTTCTAACATTCTTCTCACACCAAAACCTCTTTTTCTAACGTAAATTCATTCTTTTAAAGTGTAGGGATGAAGTTTGAAGAGTTACCACAAGAATCCTTTCAAAAAGCGTCCAAATACGTTGAATTTTGGCTCATAACCGTCCCGGGCACCGTCGGCAGGCTCGAGGGCGCTATCAGCGAGTTTTTCTGTCTATTTTCGGTCTTCTTAGGTAAATCTCTTCATCGGCGTCGTTTTGGGCGCTGTCAGCGAGCAGACTGCGCAGCTCCACCGTTTTGCTCCGTTTAGCTCCGGTTTAGCTCCGTTTCTCCCCATTTCAGTTGCGTTGTGTTCCTAACAGATAGCCCTACAAAATAAGCATGAAAACAACCTTCCTTTACAGTGTAATCTCATTCAAAAATATGCAAAAATTTTAAAAGAGATTAAGCATCGAAAGACTTATCAATAGGTGATAGGGCAAAATTTCATTTCTTGCTTGTTTTTGCTCCAAATTGCACCGTTTTTGTTTCTTTTTCTCCNACGTCGTAAAACTTATTAAAAGGTGATAGGGCAAAATTTCATTTCTTGCTCGTTTTTGCTCCAAATTGCACTGTTTTTGTTTCTTTTTGCTCCAATGACCATAATTCATCATACCTGCAATAAAACATCAAAAATACCTTTCTTTAAAGTGCAATATCATCAAAATCAGTGTAAAATAGGTTTGAAAATCTCAACAAATCTTCTTGTTCCATTTTCTCTTCAAAAGTTTTTGTAAAATGATCAATACTCAAATAATAAAAAATTTTCATCCTCAAGCATTCATCATCATTTCCTTTTGTTGGGTATTTTATGGATTTTGATATATTAAATGTAACTTCTTCATCANTTTTAAAATGCAATATCATCAAAATTAGTGTAAAATAGGTATGAAAATCTCAACATATTCTCCTTTGGTCAAAATCCCCCAAACTTAACTATTACTTGTCCTCAAGTACTTTTAGTACTACATAAAAGTTATGATCTATTGTAGTAAAGTTTTAATTCAAAAATACTATAAGTTTAATTTAAGTAAATACCATAGTGAGATTTTCAGAAAAAATTCAAGTAATTAAATTATCTTTGTAAGTACAAGATTATTTAGTCATCAAGTTTAAGAGTTCTAGTTTTCTATTCATTTCAAGAATGACGTATATTTTAATATGAAGTCACTTAGAGTATTCAAATGATAGGAACTTCATGAGAATACTACTAGTAAAAGATGTTAATCCATAAATATAAGTTCAAGAATGTATTTAGATTTTCTTTTTAGGTAGTGAAGCTAATTTTTTATTAGGCATCTTCTCAAGCTTCTCCGCACTTTTACATTTTTTTCTTTCTTTTCTTTTCTCTTTTTCATTTGGATTGTTTTCAATCCTATATATTTTTCTTTTCTTTTCAGTGATTGTTGTCAATCCTTTCTTTTTCCTTTTTCAAGTGAGAATTACTATATCTGGACACCTTTAATGATTTTGAACATCACCTTTCTTTCCCTAAATTTGAAACTCAAAGCATTCCTTTACCTTATAAANCTCTTCCCTTCCCAAAACTTAAATTTTTAAATATTTTACAATTAATTCTATAAAATGTAGCATGAAGAAAAAGTAATTGAATCTACTAGCTACTGCAACATCCTATCAAATTTATATGCATGCATAATCAGGATAGAATGACAACAGGAGTAAGTAAATTAAGCCTAAAATATGCTTGCAATAATATTAAACTAAAAGAAAGTATATTCAATTTAACATTTCATTTTTCTTCCTACCCCCAAACTTGATTTTTAGCATGTATAACATTCAGTGCAGAAAAAATAAGTAGGAAGAAAAACAGTTTAAAAGTTCTATCTACCATAAATTTCTATCAAAAATATCTACAATTATTTATTAGGATAGAAAACATATAGTAGTAAGTAAATCTAAACTAAACATGACAGAACTAAATAAAGTTCTAACTAGCATAACATGTATCAACATTGGAATATAAAAATGGTCTTCAAGTCTTATAAATTGTAACACAGACACAAACACAAACACACAAACAAGATAAATGAGGTCAATTCTTCCTCCATCTCATCACATCTCACTAACTTACTTCCAATTTTCTAACGAAATTACTACACAAATAAATTGGGTAAATGATTTTATAGATTCTAATCCCAAAGATAAGATTATCCCTGATATATTGGTTCTCGAGCACCAACACAAGACATCACCATATCCCAATAGTTAAGCACCTATAGCAGTTGTAAGGATGGTGTAAAATCATCCATAAGTTACTCATCAAATAGGTTCGTAACTCCTATCAAATGAAAATAAAGTCCGAGAAAATAAGTAACAAATATGAGATGGAACTATCACTGTTAAAGTTCATAATGTCTCTTATAAAACTCAAGTTCGGGTGAGAGCCGAGTTGTAGTGGACTCGTCAATCCAACTACTACAAGAGAACATACAAATCTAACCATAATAAGACTTTAATGAATCATCTCCCTCATGACACACAAAAAGGAAATCAAAACACTAACAATCCAAAAATCTACCAAACATCAAGTAAACAAATCAATTCACACTAAAGCAAACACAATACAACACTAACAATCATGACTCTTAAGCATACTAAATCAGACCAACACAGATAACTATGGGTTGCCTCTCATAAAGTGCTTGATTTAACGTCGCTAGCCCAACAACTGATTCCACCTGGATCAAAATTCCAATTAAGTAATCCTTGATCAATAGCCCAATTTTTTCTAGATCCAGGGATTCCTACAAAGTCCTCGAATTTAAATTTTTCTTTTAGCTCTTCCTTTTCATATTTATTCATGTCCTTGTTCCTCATATTTCTTTCTAGATCCAATATTCTTCTAGAAATTTTCTCAATTTGCATATTAATATCATCCTTGACAGCGACTTTTTATATACCTAAAAATAGAAGAATTTGACACCACTACTAGAAGATTTAAACCCTCGACAATAACGCCAAAAACTTGATGCAACTTTTAATATGCAAGAATTTATGAACCCAAATTTATATATTTATAATGATTTTGTAAAGTCACAATTTCAAACGCAAGTATACGTATCGCTCAAGTAATACAGGGCTCTAGTGGAGTCCCGTTTATCGATCCCACAGGGAAGCGAGGTAAGAGGTCCTTAGTCAAATTCTAATCTACTACTATTAGTCCTTAGTTTGGAATATCAATTAAAATGATGTTTTATCTAGCAACTACTCCTAAATACAAGTGTTAAATGTAAAGATAGTAACTATAACTAAATGTAATTATTAATTCTAAAGATAACCCTTTTTGGATGAATAAGTTTAGAGAATTTTGAGATATTAAAAACTACTATTCTTATATAATGAATTGGATAATGTAAAGAAATGAGATGCATTAAATATTGTATGTGTTAAATAGAAGCAATCATATTCTTTACCCTTTGGTCCAGGCATAAAGAACATTGACTAATCATATGCTTGTTTATTGAATCCGTAGCTAGGCTGGGAGGATACCAGCTCTCACTTCGGAGCTCCCACTTTCCTCTCACCTAAGGGCTAATATCTCCGCTTTAGTATTCAAAAAATAGGACCGAATTGGGGATTTTAGTCTGTCACCCTAAAATCTCCAATTCTACGCCCATCAAAAAGTATTTCCCTATTTATTTGCAGTCAACTCCCATGAACTTAACCATGCATGGAATCTGAATGTGGTTCTACTTTGTCGAGAATTACACAGCCCTCTTGGGTCTTAATGCAATTACAACTTATTTTAACACTACAACAGGCCTTTATTGTAATGTAAATAAATTGCAAGTAAAAACTATCACATTGATAATTAAATTCGCTTCTAACATGCATCACAAAATCCTAAACATGAATTCTACTCATTACAAAAGAAAAGTAAAAGGAAAACAACGGCATAATCTTCTCATGTCATTATTTCCAAACAAGAAGAGAGAGTAAGAGAAGTTCATCACAAAGCACGAAGAAAACAGAACGAAGACTTCATTTAACCAAAGCGAATCCACTAGATAAGTGTTTACAAAAATCAAAAGATAATGAAGGACATAATACTTAGTTTTTTCCCTTTGAAAGAAAGAAGAATATCTCTCCCACAAAGTCTCCCGTCGATCCATGTAATGCTAGAACATCTCCTTACAAATTCTCTCAAAATTCCTCTCCAATCTCTCCAAAAGGGTAGAAATCTAAATTTCTACTCCTATTCTAAAAACCCTAAACTTTCTCCACACCTTTCCTAACATTCCTCTCACGAAAATCTCTACCATAAAGTCTCCCGCCGATCCATGCAATGCTAGAACATCTCCTTACAAATTCTCTCAAAATCTCCTTCCAATCTCTCCAAAAGGCTAGAAATCTACATTTCTACTCTTATTCTAAAAACCCTAAACTTTCTTCACACTTCTCGTAACATTCCTCTCACACCAAAACCTCTTTATCTAACCTAAATTTGTTCTTTTAAAGTGTAGGGACGAAGTTTGAAGAGTTGCCACAAGAATCCTTTCAAAAAGCGTCCAAATACGTTGAATTTTGCTCATAACCACCCGGGGCGTCGTCGGTGGTCTTGAGGGCGCTGTCGGTGAGTTTTTCTGTTGTTTTTTAGTCTTCTCGGGTAAATCTCATCGTGGGCGCTGTTTTGAGTGCCGTCGGCGAGCAGACTGTGCAGCTCCACCGTTTCGCTCCGTTAGGCTCCGGTTAAGCTCCGTTTCGCCCCATTTCAGTTAAGTTGTGTTCCTAACAGATAGCCCTACAAAATAAGTATGAAAACAACCTTCATTTAAAGTGTAATCTCATTCAAAAATATGCAAGAAGTTTAAAAGAGATTAAGCATCGAAAGACTTATCGAAAGGTGACAGGTCAAAATTTCATTTCTTGCTCGTTTTTGCTCCAAATTGCACCGTTTTTGTTTCTTTTTCTCCAAAAGTCCATAATTCATCATACCTACAACAATAAATCAAATATACCCTTCTTTAAAGTGCAATATCATCAAAATCAGTGTAAAATATGTTTGAAAATCTCAACATATTTTCCTTTGGTCAGAGTGTCAGCTTTAAAGATTTAAAAAACTAATTATACTGAAGTAAACTTTTGTTGTGATTGTCTTGCATATTTCCTAGTCTATCTGTCACTTATTTTAGGGTGTCTAAAAACATTACAAGCAAAAACATCGCATCACCCTCCATAAAGGAGAACATATCATGTGATGATGTGTCATACACAATCAGCTCCGATATAGGAAGATGGAAAATGTCTTTTGAGCGGACCTTATTCATGTCCCAAAAAACAATACAAATGTGTATCGGTTTGTTCATCTTTCGAACATTTAAGATGTTTGCAAGCTATGTAGGATAAGATATTTCCCTAATAAATCTAGCCTCGATGAGCTTTTTTGTTTCTTCAATAACCTTCAGCTCAATCTTGGGCTGCATTCTCCAAGTTGTTTGTTTGATAGAAACAACACTCAGATCAATGGCTAAATTGTGAATGACCACTTTTAGAACTAAACTGGATATCTCAAAATAGCTTCTAATGAGGCAGTTTTGAATCTTCTTGAGGATTTATATAATCTTTCAATCCATAGAATCGACAGAAGCCTACTTATGAAAGTAGGGTGAGGATCATGAACTGTGCCTAAGTTGAACTCAATCAACTTGTCAACAATCGAAGAGACACCATTGTCCAACTCTGGAGGGGCCTACTTGACGTCAAGTTTCTCATCATGTGAGGTAGATCCCTCACTGACAGGAGATGTGGAGATCATTGAGCATGAAGCACTAGAGATTTTAATGTCGCCTAAATTTTTCACATATCTTAGATTGGATCTTTCTCTTCTAGGTATATTTTATCATATTCCCTTGCATAGTTTAGGTTGGTAAATAGACCCTTTTAGGAAGTAACCCATCATTTAATAACTTAGCAATGAGAGGCAAACAGTCACGAGAAAGACATATATCCTCTATTTGTTCATTATCATCATTCAAATACCTTACATCATGATTTAGTACATGTGAATGGACTTTGTAGAACAAATACCCTTCTCCTTAAACTTATGTCTCTGGGGGGCTCATAGAATGTCTTGAGATCCTTAACTATAGAATTACGTGCAGCCGTTAGATCCATGTGGTATCTCTATAGACTTAGATTGATAGTCAGCACTTTATCCACCAAAGATATCTTGGAAAAGTTAGGGAACCATGACCTTTGAAGGTGATCCAAAAATCTCCTCATTGGAGTCATTTGGACTATCGACATGTGGGTCTACAAGTTTATCAAACTGTAAGGCTTCTTTTGCTATAAAATGTGTATCAAAATTAATACATATGGCCACGTTAGAGGCTGACAAAGTAGGAATTCTTCTACTTTGCTCCACTACATGCAGCTTATAAAGCCATTCCTTCTACTTTGTTATCTCTTCACCATTATTTGGGCAAGAGCTTGGAAAGGAAGGGGCCTGTGGGTGTCCCATGGTTCTAGAGGAAGGTAGAGATATCTTATGAGGCATGTATTACTCAGAATCATCATATATACCCACTTCATTCACTGGAAAATTCTTAACATCACTTAGAATATAAAGCTCTTTTCCTTCATGCATGTATTTGATGCACTGATAGAGGGTCAAAGGTGCAATCTGGTACTCATCAATCCATAGTTTTCTAATTAAGGCTATGAAGGATTAGTTCCTATCTATGATGTGGAACATGGCTTCATTTTTAAACTCTCTAAATTGGAGGGAAGGGTAATGGACTCAAGGGTCTTTTGACCCTTCTTGTTGAAGTAATTCAACATGATCTGGTTGGAGCACAACTGTCACATGTTCAATAAAAGTAACTCCAAACTAAGCATGCTAATGATGTTGATGGATGCCTAGAGATTGACTAAGATACAGTTTAAAAATGTACCATATCATAGTTGTCACGTATAAGGGACGATTGTGGTCTTTAGTGTCCATCAACAGGTCATCCTTAGAAAAGTTGACGTCAGCTATCTTGTGGTAAAATTGCCTCCTTCATTATCTCTTTAGAACAATAGGCATGAAAGACTTCAAGCTTTAAAATAGCCTTCACTTAAGTCTTCCTTAGCTCTAAGGATAGAAAGAGATCATCATAGATGCTTAATGATGTTGGCAACCTTTTTGAAGTACGCTGGCACTTTCCTTGCACTAAGCAGAAACCTCACAAGAATCATTTACATTCTGGGTGATGATCATCTTCCCTTTATCATGAGAGGTAGGCATAGCCACCCTTGGAGGAAGGATCTTGCCACTTCGTAAGTGTACCTCTTGAATATTCTTGTAGGGGACCCGATAGGATTGCTCCAAATGGGACACTTAAGCAGAGGCATTACGGAAAAGCTCTAAGAAAGTGGCATCCCACCTCACCATCTGATGAATCACTCGGGCCATTGCAAATGTGGTAAACACCATTGAAGAAGGGCAATGACGGGCATATCTTCTCTCCTTAGCTAAGAACATCTATGTCAGTGTTAGGAGAGATAATCATAAATGCAGAAAAGAACTCAAAAGTTTATTTCGTTATTGCTTCATTATGAGTAAAAAATACTTCAGAGGGAACAAGTTCCTACACTGAGCTAATATTTGTAGTAGAAAGGAAAGGAAGTATCTCAGCAAAAAGTACATCAGAGGTAGAAACTATAGTGGGAGTGGATCTGCAATAACTCTGGTTGATCCTCGTCCAAGAGGCTTCTGCATGTACTACTCTGGAATCTCTATCTCCTTCAATTTATTGAGGGATTCAAGCTAATTCTTGAAGATAAAATAGTCTTCAAGCATATGTCCCAGATGACTATGACATTGGCAATATTTGGGCTGCTTGGTCTTTACTACATCGTCAGACTTATTAGGAATAGAAAGTTGCATGCCCTGCTTGAGAAGATTTTTCAAGATCTTCTTAAGGAAATCTCTCCTAAAAGAGTATACCCTAGGCTTCTCCTGATCAGGATCTTAGCCTTTCCACTTTTGATAAGAGGAGTGATTTGGCTCAGTGGACAAGATAAACTTCTTCAGCTTGCTATCAACTGTTGCCAACACCAAGCTCTCTTCTGTCCTTCTTGAAGGGAAGGTCAAAAATTATTTTTTCCCTTTAGCTTTATTGTCTAACTTGAGGACAAATGACCCTGCAGTATCCTGCAAGTTATCTACCTTCTCTATCAAGACCTTTGAATTCCCGATAGGAGAAATTTTGAGCAAGATAGAGATTGGGCCTTTGATTTTGCCCATGAGAAATGCAACAACATGCTGCTTCTGTAAGCTCACATTCATGCTCAAGTTGTGCCAATAGATAATGAAATATATTAAAGACTCGTTGGCATTTTTGTTGGCCAACATCAAATCATGCAAAGTGACTCAATGATGTGCACCGGTGAAGTATTTCACAAACGCATCTTCTAGCACAAAAAATGTTTTAAAGGTGTCATTTAGTAGGATAGTATACCATTCAAATGCAAATCCAACCAGGCCTATAACAAAGAGGTGAATGAGCAAAGTATCATTGTTCCTGACTTTGCAACACACTGCACAAAACTGAGTAATGTATTGACAAGGATTTCTAACCCCATTAAAATGTTCGAAAAGCGGAGGGACAAAATAGGAGGGTATGGTATTTACTCATACGCATTGGGGTTAGGTTTATCTATCTGAATCATAGTCTCACCTTGTTAAGCTACAAAGGCTACCTTTACTTTTGCGTCCACTAAGGATTGGAGGTTTTAGCCAGAAGGTGCTCGCTCATGATGGGCAGCATCAAATGAAGTGGCATGTACATTACTTATATATTCAGGTGGTATGATGAGTGTCACCAAACGTATCTCTACCTATGTAGAAGGTAAGACTACGTCCGACCAAGCCCAGTTAGCCTGTAACACTTCTATCTATGTAGTAAGGAGATCTATCTAACCTATAAAAGGGTGATAGTATCCTTTTAGGAAAAGCATGCTTGATTAGTTGTGGAGACATCTTGAGCCTCTATGAGCTCATGATGATCACACTCACTAAGATTACAAGCAGAGTTGTCATAAGTGGACCGTTGACCTCGAGTGGTCACGTTCATGACATGATGAGTTTTAATCTTAAATTCATGTAACACATCATCGAGGAGGTCATCCTCTTTGAGAAGCTCTTCAAGAGTATTAGGAAAATCCCTAAATGGATCATCTTTAGAATTGAGCTTGGGCTCACCCTCAAGGTTAACCAGAGGCAGCTTCAAGCTGGGATCGATTAAAGGGACATTCTATCACATGATTGGAACCACATCCTCTAAAATTGGAATTGGAACCACAAGAGGCGCTGCAGTGTGAACCTTTATGATCAGCATCCTCTTAGGCGGGTGATATCCTTTTTCTTAAATACAAGTGAAGAGAGTGTCAGTGGGGGTGCGCCCAAAATCTCTCCTCACTACAAAAAAAATATTTGCAAAATTTTTACTCTAAGTAGGCATAGAACAAAGAAAATAAATATTTCTTTTTGTTACTTCAAAATGAAATTTTTAAAATAAGAGATGTTGTCAGAGCTATTATAGAACTAGTAATGAATGGAACGAAACCTAGCTCTGACACAACCCCATCAAGCATCATATCAGGAGCCACTTCGGACTCCTAAACAAGGTCAACAGTCTGTACCATAGAGTGGAAGTACCCCAGTATAATAGCGGATTAGCTGATGGACCTCAATCTAGTGTGAGGACGTTGTGAGAAAGGAACATACAGAAGCTACTCCATGATCTACTTGAATGTCTCTGAGATCTTGACCAACAGCTTCTCTCTAGAAACTGAACCCTTCTCTTGTAGGGAGGAAACTGCTTTGATAATCTTTTTCATGATAAGACTCATAGCAGAATGGTTAACTTGGATCGTGGATTTGAGAGAGCCTGAATCCTGAGGCAGAGCACGCCTCCTAGAAATCTCGACGGGGAGGTGGTCCACACTACCTAAAAGAACAGCAAACTGATTCTCAGCTAAGGGAATAAAAAACTCCACCTAAACTAGAACTCGACTAATAGTAGGAACCTACTACTGGGTCTGCAGTTAACTGTTCCTAGTCATTCGGGCCCTCCAGCGTAGTCTTGGAGCAAGAGTAATCTTAGAGGAACCCAAGGCAACAAGCACATGATCTGGAACAGAGATAATAGTGACAGCTTTAGTGCCATTATATTAGTCATCTGTTGTAGGTAAGGAAATTTGTGATAACACAAAGGAGTGGCCCGACAGTCTAGAAAAGATGGAAAGGTGTTGGGGCACATAGTTATCATGCATTGGCCTCTTCTTCATAGAAGAGGCGAGCTCAAGTGCGCCTCCACAGCAAAAGTAGCTTGATATGCATGACTCCCCTCTTGAGAGGGAGGGCACATAGTGAAAGCCTCAATAAACTTGAGATCACCAATGATAGTCCATATAGGGTGCTTAAAAGAACTGAAGGTATTGACACCCCCAGGAGCACAAAAAATGCTCAGAGAGAAGCAAACAAAGTTCCCTTCTGCAGTGGCAATCATGATCATCTTCTTGCTCGTCATGTCTGTTAAGCAAAATGTGAGAACAAACATTAATAGAAAAAGGTTAAGAAACCAATCACAAAAAGTACAATGACATCGATGCATGCAACAATACAGTAACTGAATTATAGATGGTAACAGAAAAGATAGAATAGCATCAAGTTGCTAACCATAACAACTACTACGTGGATCTATATTCTAAGGTCAAAAAAAAGGACAGAAAGAGTGGCGTAATGACAAAAAGGTGACTAGTTCATTAAAATGTAAACAAAACCCTAAAAGAGAGAGATCGTACTACTCTCAATGGCTTTGTAAGTCTGTGAATTTGCCTGTGTAAAGATTTAGGTGTGTTTGTCTATTCTAGGGTCCAAAATACTCCCAAAATGACACATCCAACTAGGTTAGTTTCATCTTGGTAGTTGCCCAACAATACTCTCTATCCAAGGAGCTTTGCTAACATTTGAAGTGGTGACTAGCATGGAGCTATCACAAAATATGTTTTATTTCATTGAAACTTCCCCACACTTTATGAGCTCTCACTAAGCCACAAGGCAGAAAGTAAACCTATCATGATCCTAAATGGTTAGCAGCTCATAGGTAATCAAGACCAGTGAAACAACTAGGTGATCTGGTAGGAAACATCTCACCGCTTCAAAGTCAAATGAGCAGCAAGGTCAGAGAGCAAATCATTGTATCATAAATGGGCAGCAACCTAACAGCTAAGTGAGACCGCCAAATGACATCAACGAAAAGTCAAGGGAGAGACAAAGCTCAATAGGGGTAGTCAAAGAAAGGGAGGAATAATCCCTAAATAGGTAGAAGCGGCTGGGTCAGGGTACCATGGACCTGTCATCCAAAGCTACTAAGACCCTAAGTTTACCCGGTCATGAAAGTAGTCAACCCAACATGTCTAAAAATCCTTGATCAGTAATCTGTGAATTTAGTCATCTGTGAGGACCTTGGTATTCCTGAGGTCAAAAGCATGAAACTCTATATTATGGCTGTCAGATGGAGCTCCAATAGGTGGGATTTATACCCACCGAAGTGTGTTGACCTCACTTTTGTGAGGATTGTAAAATGACACCCATAGATTAGACATGGCTTGAGTAACCCTCTGATTCAGGATTCTCAGACATCTCATAAAGGCCTAAGAAATAGTCATCATGATCAATAAAGAAAAAAGGGTTTGCCGGCATTGATTCCTTTGAACTTATCTAAGGTCCCCAAAACCTTAAAAGCTGGATTAACTCCCAGTACACCCTTTTTGAGTTCAAACCATGATGACACCCAAAAATGATCATATCAATAATGACAAACCCTAATCTGTTCAAACTTTGACCTAATGATCATCACATTAACCATTTGGTCAATAATAACACCCAATTGGCCTAATTAGTCAACTTTGGTCAAATTGGTCAATTCTGATCAAATTAGACATCTTTAGTCAAATTGGTCAAAATTTGTCAATTTTGGTCAAACTAGCCCATTTGATCAACCTTAACACCAAATTGGTCAAATTAGACCATCTGATTAATCATGGACTCCATTGGTCAAACTTTGGTCAAAATAGTCAAATTTGAACCTCACGGTCACCACATTGACCATTTTGTCACCCATACACCCAAATGATCACCATATGGTTAAGACAACACTAGATAGTAAAATTCACCATCCGGGTCAACCATGGTCAACTTGTTCAAACTTGGTTAATTTTATCATTTTTTATTAAAATTTGGTTTTTTCATCAATTTATTTTATTCTCTTAATTAATTAATCATTTATTTAATTAAAGAGAATGAAATTAAGGACAATTAAACCAAGGATTTAAGTTTAAAATCATGGTTTAAGCCCATGGCAAGACAAACCCATGGTCACCCTAAATGATTTATACTTAAAACCTAAATTCACTACAAGACAAATTGCTAATGGTCACCCATGACCCATGACACACCCCATGACATGACTAACATTCATAAATGACTCATGAGTCATGACCATTGACTCAA
This sequence comes from Phalaenopsis hybrid cultivar, assembly GCA_002079205.1. NCBI lineage: Eukaryota > Viridiplantae > Streptophyta > Magnoliopsida > Asparagales > Orchidaceae > Phalaenopsis > Phalaenopsis hybrid cultivar. Next base: position 159,955 of record JXCR01021458.1, read on the forward strand.
AACAAAAGTCATTATGAAGATATCATGGAGGGAAGAATGAGTTGACATTCTTTCATGACATTTGGAATGAAGATGTAGTGAGCTCATCATTCACCTCCACCTTCATCCAATAAAAGAAAGACCTGCCTAAATCCAACACATGATTAGGTTCATTATGATCAAAACTTAGAAAATGGGGTTTAGACCTAATTGGGGTTTAGACCTAATTAGAGTTTAATGTGTAAAGCGCATCCACCAAACCTCACCGTGTGGAATTTCTACGAATCTAAGGTTCGAGCTAGTGCCTTGTTGGATAAGTAGCTAAATAGGTTTTTTTGACTTAATTAATTCCCGAAAATACCAAAAAATCTTCAAAAGTTCATATATTGACACAGAAAAATCATAAAAACATGAAAAAAATACTCCTGGATTCAAGAAAATGAGGAGAAATTTATGGAATTGAAATAAAAATTTAATTAATTATATTTATTTTTTAATTAAAGAATTACTCCATGGAGTAATTTATTTATTAAAAATTATTTATAACTCCAAAAAAATTGAAAGTTTTAGGGATTAACCTTTAAGTCCTTAGGAACATCCTCTAGTTTTTCCAAGGCTAGAAAAATTCTCTTGGATTCAATTTTCTAATTTCTATCAAATTTTGTAATTATTTCCAAAAATAATTATAAAAAATTAAGAAATTAGAAATTAAATTTGAAAATGGTTAGAAAATTTAGAGTGACACTTTTAAACTCTAAAATGACAATTTTTAGCCATTTGAAAATTTAAAATGACATTTTCATCATATAGGGTCAAAATTGTAAATTTTAACTGTACATTTTAAACCCCAACACCTTTTAGGCTTGGACGTTAGCCTTGAATGACACATAGGATTGACCAAGTCCTAAACCCTATGATCTAAACCCGAATCTAGATCAAAGGTAAGCCCAAACCCTGACTAACATAGGGTCTCCTTATCTCCTCAAGACTATTGGGTCTAACCCCTATAGACTCAAAGTCAAAATTATAAATGTTGAAATCAAATTCACATGACATTTAGGTCTAAACACCTTAGCCTTAATTTGAATACAGGACAGACCAAACATAAACAGTTAGGTTCAATCTAGGTGAACCCAAACTTCACCAAAACCCTAAATAGGTTTCAACCCAAATTAGACCTAATTAACCCCATTTAAGCCTTAATCACATTAGGCTTAACATAATTAAATCCTAATTAGGTTTAAATCTCAATTAAGGATAATTAATCACCTTAGACCTTAACAACATTAGGTTTAAGACACATTAAACTCTAATTAGGTCTAAACCTCAATTAGACCTAATTAACCCTTTTTAAGCCTTAATCACATTAGGCTTAACACATCAAACCCAAATTAGGTCTAAACCCCATTTTGAACTAATAATCTCTTTTTAATCCTTAATCACATTAGGCTTAACACATTAACCCTAATTAAGTTTAAACCTCAATTAGACCTAATTAAACTCTGTTAAACCTTAGCTACATTACGATTAATGTCATTAAACTCTAATTAGGTCTAAACCTGAATTAAACCTAGTTAAGTTCTGTTAGACCTTAATCACATTAGGTTTAACATAATAAAACCTATTAGGTCTAAACCATAATTAGCCCTAATTAAACTCTGTTATACATTAATCACATTAGGTTTAACGTCTTAAATGCTTATTAGATCTAAACCTCAATTAGACCTGATGTTGAACCTTACTACATTAAGTTTAACATCATAAACCTTAATTAGGACTAAACTATAATTAGACCTAATTAAACCTCGTTAAACCTTAACTACATTAGGTTTAATACAACAAACCATAATTAGGTCTAAACCACAATTAGACTTAATTAAACCTTGTTAAGCCTTAATCACATTAGGCTTAAGATAATTAAACCTCAATTAGGTCTAACCTTAATTAGACCTAATTAACCCACATTAAGCCTTGCTTACATTAGGCTTAATTAACCTAAAACCCAATTTGGTCTAATCTAATTAGTCCTAATTAACTCTTATTAAGCCATACTTACATTAGGTTTAATCAAACTTAAACCTCAATTAGGTCTAACTCTAATTAGACCTAATTAATCCTCATTAAGCCTTACTTACATAAGGCTTAATTAACCTAAAACTCAATTAGGTCTAACCCTAATTAGACCTAATTATTAAGCCTTACTTACATTAGACTTAATCAAACTTCAACCTCAATTAGGTCTAACCTTAATTAGACCTAATTAACCCACATTAAGCCTTATTTATATTATGCTTAATTAACCTAAAACCCAATTCGGTCTAACTTCAACCAGACCTAACAAAATTAATTAAACCTTACCCATGTTAGGTTTAATTAAACTTCAAACCTAATTTGATCTAAATTAAAATTAGATTTAATTAAACCCTTAAATATTAACTACATTAGATTTAAGTCAACTCAAATCCTTAGGTTCAACCTAACTTGAACCTAATCCAACTCAAATCCATAGGTTCAACCCATCCTGAACCTAAGTCAACTCAAATCCTTAGGTTCAACCCAACTTGAACCTAACTCAACTCAAATCGTTAGGTTCAACCCAACTTGAACCTAACTCAACTCAAACCTTTAGACTCAACCTACCTTGAACCTAAGTCAAATCAAACCTTTAGGTTCAATCCAACTTGAACCTAACTCAGCTCAAACACTTTAGGTTCAATCCAACTTGAACCAAAATAAACTCTTAGGTTCAACCCAACTTGGACTTAAGTCAACACAAACCCTTAGGTTTAACCCAACCTAAGTCAACCTAAACCTTAGGTTTAACCCAACCTAAGTCAACCTAAACCTTAGGTTCAACCTACCTAAGTTAGCTTAGACTTTAAGTTTAACCGACATTGAACTTAAATTGGCCCAAATCTTAGGTTCAATCTATATTGAACCTAAAATCAACTCTAAGACCTAACCACATTGGACTTAAGACTATTTCAAATCTTAGGTTCAATATTGAACCTAAATCAGCCTTAGGTCTTAATCACATTGGATATAAATAAAGTATAAGTCCTACCAACATTAGACTTAAAATCATTTCAAACTTCAAGTTCAATCCATCTTGAATATAAATCAACCTCAGATCCTACTTAAAAATCAAATTTAAGCCCTAACCATTTTGAACTTAGAACCACTTTAAACCTTAAGTTCAATCTATATTGAACTTCAATTAAATTTAAGTCCTAACTACATTGGACTTAGAACCATTTTAATCTTTAAGTTCAATCTACATTGAACCTAAATCATTCTTAAGTCCTACCTACATTGGACTTAAACCATCTTAAACTTTAGGTTCTACCTACATTGAACCTAAATCAATCTTAAGACCTACCTACATTGGACTTAAACCATCTTAAACTTTAATTTTACCTACATTGAACCTAAACCAATCTAATGTCCTACCTACATTGGACTTAAATCATCTTAAACTTTAGGTTTTACATACATTGAACCTAAATCATTCTCATATCTTAAATCCTATCTAAATTGGGCTTCAACCATTTCATACTATAGGTTCTATCCAAATTGAACCCAAATGACATAAATCCTTAGGTTTTACCAACATTAAACCTAAATCTTAGTTCTAATCTACTGGACCTCAATCAAACTCATTAGCTCGCCAACATGAATGACATAAAATTTGCTTTAAAAGACACTAAAACTTAAACTTGAACCTAACATGTAACTGGGTTTGAAAGATATTTTGGAGGAGGTAACCAATGGCTGCTAACGAAATATCTTCCAGCCATTTATGGGTAATCAAACTGCAAACATAATGACCCGAGAAGATGGAACCAGGTGATCCTGATTGGGTCATCCCAAAAATTAAACAACAAAATAATAAAATAAAAAAATTAATCGATTAATAAATCGTAAAATAACTTAAAATTTTCCAACCCCTAAAATCTGAATAAGACATTAAAACTTAAATTGAACTCTAATGAACAAAGATAACCGAACGCAACTACAACATTTGTGTTCAGATCTACGAAGATTTCTTGGATGACACAATCTATGGTTGCTGACAAGAATCTTTCGATCCTGGTTTAAACACCTTTCAGACTAAGTAGATTTGAACACTTTACGGCCCAGGGATGATGGAGCCATTGAAATCTTGATCGGGTCATTTAAAAATTATTCAAACAACTAAATTGATAAATTTAAACATGATTTCATGTTAATCTCTTTCTTTTTGTGTAGTTTTTTTGGAGACATAAAACAAATTACACTTTAGATTTACTTTGCATGTTATATGATGTGCTAACTCTGTTTTGCATAACAAAATTTTGAAGTGAAACCTCGAGACAACAAAATAACAAAAACATGACAAGTAATATATAATAAAATAGAACAACATGACATGACAAACATAACAAAATAAAATGACACGATATGACAAATAAAACAAAAACCAAACATTAAAACTAAAACAAAATTACATACAAAACAAAACAAAACCTTTAGGGTAGAATTGGATTCTTAGAAACCAATTACCCTTGGAATAAACATTTGATGTTTCTTTCCTTGACCCTGACATTTCTTAGAAGAACAAGTGTTAATGTTAATCAAGAGTTTTCTTAGATAGTCTTGACTATCTGAGATGTAATTAATTATAGGAGCTTGCTCCTATAAGAGAAAGAAGAACTCAGAATAAGTGATATACTTAAATCTCTGGTTACCAAATTCTTCAGGTGGTTTTCCTTATATGAGAAATCATTTTCTCTATAATGTCTACCATAATGAAGATTATACTGACCTTTCTTTTCTCATGTTTTCTATTTTTAGCCCTTTTCTTCCTTTAAAGTGAATCCTTTAAAATGTGCCTTCCATTTCTTCATTTCTCCTTGTATATGGGGATTAATCATGTGTGATGAGAATGATTTAAAAATTTCTTTTTTTAATTTGTGATGATATTTTCACCTTTTCTTAATTTACTTTACAAACTGACCCATTATGATGTTAAAATTTGTTGTGAAATATAATAACTAAGAAGGGTTATAATTTCACTCAACTAGTGAGTACCACACTTAACTTTAGATAGAGCCATCGCAATCGACTGAGGGGAAATGCAAATAAGTAGGGAGATAAGGTGTTGAATTGATGTTTCTAGGGTGACATGCTAGATTCTTTTATCAGTTTGATCTTGAGTTTGGATCTAAGGGTCCCTAGTAAGTCCTATAAAGAGGGCACAATGGGTAATCTCAAAGTGAGAGGCTAGAATCTACTCAACACTACTACATAAGTTGGAAAAAATTTTAGATTAGTTAATGTTCTTTACTAGCATCGAAAGGGGGTAAAGAATAGATATGCTCCTATTTGTCACAATACATCATTTTATATTTTTAATCATTCAAATTTTACGCTGATTAAGATCTCTTTGCAAGAGGAAATATCTTTTCTTAATATTCGAAATCTTTTAAACTTTATTAGTATTTTTAACTTTGTTCTTACTTTCTGCTTAACTTTAGATTGCACATAAGTTTAGTTTTAGTCCTTTACAAATATTTTGACATCATTCTCCTATCATTTTTATCTGAAATTTAGATAGAAGTTTTTTTAAGTCATTATTAAAAAGTTACAGCTTCCTTGTGGGTTCGATATTGTGTTTTTAAAGAAAGTCATATATTACTTGAAATGATACATATACTTACATAGTACCCTTAGCGTGAAATATTATAATTTATTTTCTAAATTATTTTATTTATTCACACTAGACAATAAATATAATTTGGGCCAAATTTTTGGTAATCTTTTGGAGTATAAATTTTTGCATAATTGTGGGTTAGGTCAAATTTTTAGCATCGTTATCGGGCATAGCGACAAAGCTTTTTGACTTAGAATTTTATTTGAACTGTAGATTTATTTTAGGAGAACAAAAAATTAATTTTAGTACTTTTTCATTTTTCAAAATCATAAAAACATAATTCAAAAAATAAAAAACTGAAAAATTAAAAATCTTTAGGACTTTTTATTTTTTGAAATTTTACTATTTGTATGTAAAGTTTGGGAACTCTAGGTTTAGTGCTTTATGATTCTGAATTAGAGCAAATGATAAAAAAAATTAGAAAATAAAAAGGACTTCACAATTTACAAGAAATGGCGAACATGTTACAAAATAATGTTAATAGTCAAACTGCTGCAAATGAACATCATAACATACAAAGACCTTTGAGGGACTACATAAACCCTACAGCAGATGAAATTCACGTAAGTATACGAACCCTTGTTGTAGCGGCTAACTCATTTGAACTTAAACCTACAATTATACAAATGATACATAAAAATCATTTTGGGGGAACACCATCTGAGGATCTAAATTTACATTTAGCAAGTTTTTTGAACTGTGCTCTACATTTAAATATGATGGTGTAACAAACGACACTATCAGACTTCGACTTTTTCCTTTTTCCTTAAGGGATAAAGCTAACATGTGGTTAAACTCATTAGCACATAGATCTATTATAACTAGAGGGATTTAGCGCAAAAATTCTTAGCTAAGTATTTTTCACCTTCAAAAACTGATAAACATAGAAATGATATTACTTATTTTATTCTGTATGTAGGAGAGTCAATATACGAAGCTTGGGAAAGATTTAAGGAAATCCTTAGAAAGTGTCCACATCATGCTTTGCTAGACTAGTTAATCATTCAAAGTTTTTATAATGGTTAGTATGATCCCTTAGATCTATTATAGACGTTGCTGCTGAAGGTTCATTAATCTCAAAACCATTTGATGAAGCTTATGCATTAATTGAAGATATGGTTATGAATAATTTTCAATGGCCCTCTAAAAGGATAAATCCAAAAAAAGTAGCCAATATTCATGATAATGATGCTATTTTGATGGTTGCATCTCAAGTTGCGGCATTATCTAGCAAAATAGACCAAATTAGAATGAATTTTTTCAAACACCCCATGTGATTGAAGAAAATTCATTAGGGCAGATGATCAATTCTCAAAGCAAATTAGAAACTTTAAATATTATTAATAATAGACCCAATAACACATATTCTAACTAATACAACTCAGGTTGGAAAAACTAACCCATTTTTAACTGGAATAATAAATCTAGTGGTGGAAGTCAACATTGGTGGAACAATCAAGTAAACCCATTAGGAAACTGGACCAATCAGGTTATTTCTAACTATAGACCTACTTATGCTCCTAGATTTAATACTAACCAATAAATTATGGAGAAGAAGTTATCTATAGAAGAATTGGTTTTACAGATGGGAAATCAATTACAAAGTCAAAGTGCTACAATTTGAAACATTGAAAATCAACTAGGACAAATTGCTAACGCACTTAGGAATATGCCTCAGGGAACACTTCCTAGTAATGTTGAAAGAGCAAGTTAATGTTGTCCAACTTAGGAGTGCAAGGGAATTAAATGATGTAGTTCAAAAAGAGATTAAAGTTAAGAGAGAAAATAAAAAAATTGAAAAACATGAAGAAACTATGCCTAAGGAAGTAGCAAACTCTGTCTCTCCAACTAAGATTAATTTAGAGAGGTCACCACCTCCTTTTCCTCAAATACTTTGGCAGCAAAAGTTGGATCAACAACTTTCAAAAATTTTTGAGATATTTAAAAAGCTTACAATTAATATTCCTTTTGCAGAAGCTTTGGAGTAGATGTCAAGTTATGTCAAATTTATGAAAGAAATTTTAAATAAGAAAGTGAAGTTCAAAGATTATGAAACTGTTGCACTTAGTGAAGATTGTAGTGTAACAATTCAGAAAAAGCTTCCTCAAAAACTTAAAGATATTGATAGCTTCACAATACCATGTGTGATTGGAGAAAAAATTTATGGAATAGTTTTATGTGATTTAGGAGCTAGCATTAATCTCATGTCATTATCTATTTTTAGAATGTTAGGTTTATCAGAGAATTCTCCCACTACAGTAACCCTATAGTTAGTTAATCGATCTATCACCTATCTTACAGGGGGTTATAGAGGATGTATTGGTTAAAGTGGATAAATTTATCTTTCTTATTGATTTCATTATGCTAGATATGGAAGAAGATAATGAATTACATGTCATTCTAGGGAGACATTTCCTTGCCACTTGAGAAGCGATGATAGATATCCAGAAAGAACAACTAACCATGAGAGTTAATGACCAAAAAGTTACACTTAACGTGCTTAAATCAATGAAGTGTCTTGCTAAAGGAAATGATGGTAAGTGATATATAATGGACATTATTGATTATATGATTGTTAATCATTTCCAAGAAAGATGTGAAGTCATAACAGATCAAAAAGAACTGAAGAGTGAAAATGAAATTAATTTTGAAGATAACTCTAATGAGATAATTACTGAGGATACAGATTATGTTCAATAAAATTTTAAAATTGTAAATTTTCTTGAAAATAGTAAACCTCTTATTTCTTCAATTGAAAAATCTCTTGAATATCAAATAAAGGTGCTTCCTGCTCATTTAAATTATGTATTTTTGGCGAACTCATCCACATTACCAATTATAATATCCTCAAACTTGACTATAGAACAGGAAGAAAAATTATTGGAGACATTGAAAATTCACAAGAAAGCCTTTGGATGGACATTAGCTGATATTAAAGGAATAAGTCCTTTAATATGTATGCATAGAATTTTGATGGAAGAAAATCATAAGCCTAAGCCTGATCCTCAAAGGAGGATAAATTCTATAATGAAAGAAGTTGTTAAGAATGAAATTTTAAAGTTATTGGATGCTGGAATTATTTATCCTAATTCTAACAGTTCTTGGGTTGTTCCTATTCATTGTGTTCATAAGAAAGGCAGAGTAACTATAATTATTAACGAAAGGAATGAATTAATTCCTACAAGAGAAGTCACTTGGTGGTGAATCTGTATTTATTCAAGAAAATTAAACCTCGCTACTAGTAAAGATCATTTTTTTCTACCTTTCCTGGAGCAAATGTTAGATAGACTCGCGGTGCATCGTTATTTTTTCTTTTTGGATGGATATTTCGGATACCACCAAATACCCATATTTCATAAGGATCAAGAGAAGACAACACTTACTAGTTCATATGGGACTTTTACTTTAGAAGAATGTCATTTAGATTATGCAATGCACCTGCAACTTTTCAAACATGTATGATGTCAATTTTATGTGATTTAATTGAGAAAGGAAATTAAGTTTTTATGGAAGATTTCTCAGTTTTTGGAACCTCCTTCAATTCATGTTTAGATCATTAAATAAGAGTTCTAAAATACTATGAAGAAACAAATTTTATTCTCAATTGGGAAAAATGATAATTTATGGTTGCAAGAAGAATTGTATAAGGACATAAAATTTCTGAAAATTTCTTGGAACTAAATCTGGCAAAAAATTCAAGTTATTGTTGAATTACTACCTTTTATGCCTGTAAAAGGGGCAAGAAGTTTTTTGGGATATTTTGGGCTCTATAGTCATTATATTAAACATTTTTCAAAAATTCTAACTTGTTGTGTCATCTTTTAGAAAAAAGACACAAACTTTGATTTTAATAAGGAACACCTAAATGTCTTTAATTTATTAAAAAAATTAATCATTGCACCTATTAGTGTTTCACCTGATTCAAAAAACCCTTTGAATTAATGTGTGATGCAAGTGATTATGCTATAGGGGTTGTATTAGGGCAAAGATATGATAAAGTTTTTAAAATGATATACTATGCTGGTAAAACTCTTAATGAAGCTCAAATTAATTACACCACTAGTGAAAAGAAATTATTAGTCATAGTGTATGCTTTTGAAAAAATTTTAAACTTATTCTTATTGGAGCTAAATGTATTGTGCATACTGATCATTCTGCTATTAAATATTTAATGATGAGGAAGGATGCAAAACCATGATTAATTAGATGGGTTTTTTCTAATACAAGCATTTGATTTTCAGGTAGTGAATAGGATGGGTACTGATAATCAAATAGCTCACCATTTGTTAAGGCTTCCACAGAAAAATAATGTTAAATTTAATGATAAAATAAATGAAAATTTTCCTGATGAAAAACAATATGTGATTAATGAATGGTGAATTCTATTGTATGCTTAAATAGTTAAATACTTAATAATATTTTACCCTATGGATTAGATAGCTATCAAAAAAAATTCATTCATGATTCAAAAGTTTACTTTTGGGACAACCCTTTTTTATTCGAGCAATGTAAGGACTTAGTTATTCAAAGGTGTGTATCAACAGAAGAAACCCGAGAAATTATGCAAAAATGTCAAAAATCAGATTATGGCGGACATTTTGGGGTTGATAAAACTGCATTTAAGATTTTACAATCTGGATTTTATTGGCCTACTTTATTTTAGGATGTTAATAATTATATAAAAAATTGTGATCCATGTCAAGGCGTGGGCAATATTTCTAGATGAAATGAAATGGCCCGAAATTTTACTTCTTAAGTTGAATTTTTTTATGTTTGGGGTTTAGATTTTATGTGAACATTTATACCATTGTCTAGAATAATTTATATTTTGCTAGAAATGGATTATGTTTCTAAAGGGATTGAAGCTGCTAATTTACCCCGTTGTGTGCTAAGAGTGTTGCAAAATTTTTAAGGAAAAATATTTTTACTAGATTTGAAATGTCGAGAGTAATTTTTACAAATGGGAGAAGTCATTTTAAGAATAGAATGATTCAAACATTAACTCAAAATTTGGAATTAAGCACAGAATTGTCACATCTTATCATCCTTAAATTAGTGGTCTAGCAGAATCATCTAATCATGATATTAAAAAAAATATTGGCAAAAACTCTTAGTCCTAACTTGAAAGATTGGTCTACTATACTAGATAATGCATTATTGGCATATAGAACTGCTTATAAAGCTCTTATAGGAATGTCACCATATAGGCTCATATATGGAAAAGCATGTCATTTACCAACTAAAATAGAGCATAAAGCTTATTGGGCCATAAAAGAGTTTTATTATAATTTGAAAGATGCTGGAGAGAAAAAAAATTATTGCAATTAAATGAGCTTGATGAAATAAGAAATGAATCTTATGAGAATATTAAAATCTGTAAGAAGAAAATGAAAAATGTTGCATGATTAAAATATCTTGAAAATGTTTTTCAGCCTAGACAAGAAGTTTTATTATATAATACAATATTGAAATTATTTTTAAGAAAGCATAAGTCCAAGTGGTCACGGCCATTTATTGTGATAAGAGTTTATCCGTATGATGTTGTTGATATTGAAGATTCAAAAACTGGAAGAATGATTAAGGTAAATGGACAAGGGGTAAAAGCTTATATAACTGGAGATAGTCTTACATTTGAGGAGATCCTGATGTTGGGTTAACCAAATTAAAACATTAGATATGTCAGGTTGACAACGTTAAACCAAGCGCTTTATGGGAGGCAACCCATAGTTATCAGTGTGGATTGATTTGATTAGTGATTGTTATTATGATGAGTTTATGAATTTATACATGATTAAGATGACACAAAAAAATATTTTATTGATTAAATTAATGTGGGGACAAAAGAATTTGACTTTTGAGAATTTTGGATTAGCATTATAGCACCAGATCTGGTGACAAAGTACCACAGTCAGAATAACTCCCTAAACTACCCAATTGAGGGTTTTCTACCCCCTTCTTCTCTATTAAACTACCATGAACGAAAATGGAGTCATCTTCACATTTTTAAGCAATCTAGAGAAGGGAAAAGAGTGAAAGATTCATCCCAACATAGGAATCCTTGCTTTAAGATTCATGGAAAGTAATGGAAGAGCAAATGACAATAAGTTTGTTCATAAGAATGCCCAAACTTATGTCAATGGATTCCTAATGTCGAGTTTGGAGCTGATTACAGACAAATTGGGGAATATTAATGAAGATTTATCATGTTTGCACAACAAGTTGAGCGATATGTGCCATCGATACAAGCATTTGGAGTGGTAGTTGATAGTTCAATTCAATCATATGGCGTGTTTCCAAGATTACCAAGTATGTATAGCAACAACAAATGGATCGATGATAAATTTGCTCAAGATTTCCCTCACGCTCCATTCTACCACCTCTACGATTGTAACATTTTGGAGGGTGAAAAGGTGGGTGACAACATCGAGCACAACTATCATTAAACATACAATTATGTGAAAAATTTTTTGTTGTTGAGTGTTAAGTAATTGTGTGTCGAATTTAAATGTAAAGTGACTCTAGTATAGCAAATTTAAGTTTTATGTTTGTATTTCCTTATCATTTTTGAAGTGATGTCATGTCTATTTGTAACAAATTTATGCCTAATATAAGAAAATGAGTTAAGTTTGTGTTGTTAGTACTTGGTGTTAGAATGCCCTGAGTGACTTGATTTGAACTCTCTAACCATTGCAAAAGAAGACTGGAGAAATTAGAAAGAAAAAGTAAAGATAGTGATGTCAAATATTGTTAAATCGGCTAATTTTTTGTCCATTAATCTTAAGTCATTGTGCTCTTTTGAAAATGAAAAAACTTTCAAAAATCTGTACTGTTGAGTACTGGCGCCAAAGTGCCACAACTAGGCACTGTAGTGCCATTCATCTATGAAGCAGGATGCAAACGCGCTTGAATCAGCACTATAGCACCAAACCAAAATGATTTGTGGATTTTAGCGCCAAGACCACCGGTTTTCGCCATTTTTCTCATGGTTCATCTTCTTCCTCCTATATTTCGCAACTTGCTCCTCTAGAGCTTGGATTTGTGGGCGATTGACTTGAAGTTAAAGTTTCAAACTTTGGTTTTCTTCTTTTTTGGGTAAGATGCACATTTCGGCATAGAAAATTTTTCATTTCACCATGGATTTCCTCCACGTTGTGGTTTGGTCAAAAATTTGAAGTACATAGTGAGAAATCCATGGTTGAAGGTTTATTTTGCTTGAAATGAGTTTATTGGAGCCTTTTGAAACAAAATTTAAAATTTATTTGAAGTTTTATTAGATTATACATGGCTTTTAAGATGAAAAGGCGAAGAGGAAAAGCTATTTTTGATAAAGAAAGATTTTCAAGTTCTAAAGCACGGGATAGATATGGAGATATACAATTAAAGAAATTGATTGCAGAACATAGTTTTCTTTGTCCTGGAGGAAAGATCGAGAACTTGATTGTGGAAAGATAGTGGGAAACTTTTTGTTATTTCACTGATGTTGCAGTCATTTCAGATGTTCATGTATTTTATGCGAACCTACCTGACAAATCTGACGATTTGGTGTTTATTAGGGGACAATATGTTGATATCAATCCTATTCAAATAAATTGCATTTATTAACTATATAACGTTCCTTCTTGCTTCTATTCAGAGTTTAATCCAACCGAAGCTGAGCTTGATGAAATTATTGGGTTCTTAACTGACGGGCATGGAGTTTGGAAGATCAAGAACGGACGTCGGGTAAACCTTTCTTTTTTTATGCTTAATGTTCATTCTCAAACCTAGCATTATTTTATATCTGCAAGACTTCTTCCTACTAATCATTTTAGAGAGGTAACTTGGGAGAGAGCGACTTTAAACTATTGTATCTGAATGAGAAAACCTATAGATATTAGCTCTTTCGTTTTCAAGAATATGATCATTTCCTCTAAAGGAGGAACAACTAGAGGTATGAGTTACCCTTCTTTTATTTCTATCATGTGTATACAATCTAGAGTTAAATATGAGACATGGGAGGAGATCTTGCCATCTTTAAATCCTATTGGAAAAAGAAATTTGTAAATGTATGGAAAGCATACTAATTCAGGATCTACAGGTGGAGGTTCAGACATTTCATCTACTTCAAACTCGAGACCTTCCACCTTTATTACTTCTACTCTGGACATTGTATTGGAGCAGTTATTCATACAACAAGGAGATATTTTATCTTTAAAGAATCAGATGCGAGGATTAGAGGCACACTTGGGCCACGATGATGAGTATTTGTAGAGGAGAGTTTATTATGATGCTACTTTTAATGAGACTCTAGTGAAATTTTTGAGGGGCGATCATTCAGTTGAATTTCCTACATGCCCCAGTTTTTCTCCATACAAGAGTGGTGGAGATGGAGCAGGATGTTGCTATTGATGATGAGGAGGAGGAGGATTAGATTGTTTTTCCTTTACTTTAGATATTGTATTTCGATTTCCTTTGATAGTTATTTGATGTATTATTGTTGGATTGTTGTGTGTGTACTTTGATTAGTCTTTTTATGTTTACATGAATGTTGGATTGTTGTGCTACACCTTTTCATTTATGGTATAAGTGTTCACTTCTTTTTGCTCCAGTTAATATTGTCAGTGTGTTAGAGAAGTCTTCATTTTATGCTTATATAGATATACATGTTGATTAGATTTACCAATGCTCGGCACCTATCTTTACTACTTGTACCTGTACTATTCTCTTGTTTTAAATTTTTAAATATTTTCTCTCTTTCTTCATATTTATTATGAACTGTGTTGTCTTAATAAGTTTGAGAGAAGAGAGAAAAACCTTTTAAAACTAAACCTTCTTTATCTTCAATAAACTATATTTTTAAAATTATTTTAACATGACATGTGGTATGTGGAGTTAGCTTTAGACAACTATATTTTTAATTTTATAAATGTCATAGTAGACTTAAGTAAAAGTTTTAGATAATAAAGATTAGTTCAAAAGTTAAGATATTTAGTATAAGAGTATAAAATTATATTTTTACTATTCAAAAAAAGGAAACTATATTTTTGAAATATTAAGGATCTTAGATATACACTTAAAAGAAAGAATTGAGACTCTATGAAAAATCTTTTTCAAAGCTAATACACATGTATCAAGTAATGAAATGTGAGATGATTTTAACTTTAAGAAAAGGATGGTGAAGTTCAAAATCATTAGAAGCTATCCAGATACAGTAATCATCACATAATATGAAAAGAAAAAAAAGATTGAAAATGATCTTATAAGAAAAAGAAAAATAAAAGAAAAAGAAAAAGAAAAGAAAAAAGAATATATATATATATATATAAGGAGAAGCTTGGGGAGATGCCTAATAAAAAAATGTCACAACATCATATGGCGCCATAGCGCCAGCCTTTGGTGTCATAGTGCCCCAGAGTGGCGTCATAGCACCAGAAACGCTTTCTCTAGAAGATGCAATGAATTTGGACGAATTTTGAAGGGATTCATGAAGTGACCCTTAGTTATTTTCAAAGATCTTTTAAAATGGGTTAATGGTTGAACAAAAATGAGGACTTCAAAGGGAATTTTGGAGACTTTGGAGGCTCTAAAGGGTGCGTGAGTTTTTAGTGGTGAGAGTATGTGTATAAGTTTGTGAGTCCTTGATTGTGTAAGAAGAGTTTGGAAATTGCTTGAAGGAAACTTCAAGATTTGCTTGAGGAGAAGACATAAGATAAATACTTTGTATTTGTGTTTGATTTTTAGTTGTTAAGACTTGACATTCAATAAAAATAATGTATTTTTGTTTTAACTCCCTAAATTCTGAGTAGTTTTTTTTTCTCTCTTCTTGCGTGTGGGGATTAATCATGTGGGACGAGAATGATTTAAGGATTTCTTTTTATTTTAAAATTTGTGATGGTGTTTTCACCCATTCTAAATTTACTTTACAAACTGGCGAATTGTAATGTTAAAATTTGTTGCAAAACAAAATGACCCGGGAGGGCTATGATTTCACTCAACTATTGAGTACACACTTAACTTTAGATATAACTATCGTACTCGTTCGATGGGAAGTGAAAATAAATAGGGAGATAAGTTTTTATGGGTGTAGAATTGATGTTTCTAGGGTGACATGTTAGATTCGTTTATCAATTCGATCATGGGGCACAATGGGTATTCTAGAAGTAAGAGGATAGAATCTACTCAACACTTCTACACAAGCTAGAACAAACTTAAGGTTTGCCAATGTTCTTTGCTAGCACCGAGAGGGGTTAAAGAATATGTATGATTCTTTTTGTCACAAAAAAACCTTTTATATTTTTAATCATTCAAATCTTGCACTGATTAAAATCTCTTTGCAAGGGGAAAGATCTTTTCTTACTATTTGAACTCTTTTAAACTTTATTATTACTTTAAACTTTATTCTTACTTTCTGCTTCAATTTAGATTGCACATAAATTTAGTTTTAATCCTTTACAAATATTTCGACATCATTCTCATATCATTTTTATCTACAATTTAGATAGAAGTTTTTCTAAGTCATTATTAAAAAGTTACAGCTTCCCTGTGGGTTCGATACTAGGGTTTTTAAAGAAAGTACTATATTACTTGAAACTATATGTATACTCGTGCAGTACCCCTAATGTGAATGTTTATTATTTCTTTTCAAATTATTTTATTTATTCACTCTAATCGCTAAATATAATTTGGGTCAAGTTTTTATCAATCTTTTGGGGTGTAAATATCTATGTAATTGCAGGTCGGGTCATCCTTCTCCATCGCCTATGCAAGGGCTGACTATATCATTATCAATTTTCATCATCCATTGCCTCAACTAATTTTAATATGCTTCAGAAGACACTGATTTGCTTTCATCAACACTTAAGAAGTCAATATCAAAATGTAAATGATGGCATCTAATGTAATTATGTAGTGTCATTGTTGTTGCAATAATTTTGACCTTGTAAAAATATGCCGACAAATCTGATAGGAATCCATTTTTTTCAAACTCTTAAAGCTCTCTCAATGACACCCCATAATGATGAGTAATGCTTATTAAACATCTCTTTTCCTCCCCGCACAATTCGACTAGCTGTTTTAAAGTCTGGAATGTGATATTTTGTGTTAAAAACGGTTTAATAAATCCCTCTTGTAATGAATATCTAACATCCACTAAGTACTATTTTTCTATTACAATAGTCAACCATTAGTTACTCTATTACAAATTTAGGGAAGGCTCACGTGAGAGTCAAACAATTTTAAGGAGGCAAGGAAAAGCTATGCAGATGAGATCCTATTGCATACTTAAAGATTCGATTATCATGAGCACTTCTCTCCCAACCATTCATGACAAAGGTAAAACAAATATTAAAGTTGCATGTTGTCATAATATTTTTTTAGGAGAATAATATTGTTTGATGTATGCAACCTTACGAACATTTGCCACGCGTGCATTAACTTGTCTCGTCAAAAGCCAAAAAAAATATTATATCACACTGTAATCAATTTAAATTTAAAAATTGTTTGAATTTTGGAAAAAAAAAAAAGAATGATTGTAATATACCTTAAGGTATGACATATATCGATAATCTCATGATATTTCTCTAGAAATATTTTAAGAGGTTGGGTCTTCAGGTTTGATAACTTCAGATAACATCCTTATCAAAGCATTCAAACCAATAGAAAAATTTCTACTCATGGTTTCAATTAAGTATTGTAATCTCTCATAAGTTGATATTATAAACTCGTTATGTAATAAAATATAAATCCTCCCTTGAAGTCATTCTCTACGAGCCACGAAAATCATCATTAATTTGTAATTCATTTAAAAGATAAATAAATAGTAGTTGACTCAAATGAAACATATTATGGAATCTCGTTGAATGAACCCCAAGTTGTTTGTTTATCCACTTGTCCCCTGTAAATGTTGATGGCGTACATGGAGTGTGAGAAATGTATGAATCATATTACTCATATAATACACATTGTTATTGTAATATTTTTTACAATGATTTCTATGTTCTCTATCATGAAAACTCATTGTTGTAAAAATTATGAATATTGTTACACAATAAATATTACACATGTTATATTTGAGAATATAATAACATAAGTATTAATATAGCATCACATGATATTACAAATATAAACATTGCGACGCAATAATCACCAATACAACATCAGAACACGACATATGACAAGTACTGACATCTCAGCACAAGACAAGTAGAATAAAATATCACTATTTCTAGAGCTCTTTCTAAATTTTTAATTTTTTTTTAATTGGTCTCATTTATTCTTTAATTAAGTTCGAGCATACAATCTTCTGACCTCTCTTGAAAAATTTTTTGATGTTTCGTCAATCTTCTTTGTTGAAATGTGTTCTTGTCACATTTCCTAATTCAATCTCTTTCAAACGTCATAAAAAATTATTTTGCTCCTTTCTCTCAATTAGCGAATGATGCGGTCTCTTATGTTATCCATTTGCTATTGTATCTAGCAGATTGATATATAATTTCAAATACTTCAACTATATCATAAAAACTTGTATTCTTCAAGATTTTCAAGAACAAAAAAAATAATCAAGCAAATCAAAGTTCCTTACATCAATCTTACAAAAAAATAAAAAAACATGACAATAGATCAGAAGCATAGAACATAGAAATCCAACTAGACATATTTTTCCTAAAGCTTTACATACATGTCACGCAGCAATGAACACCTAAAACAATTTTTTTATGAAGCTTTACATTCATAGCAAACTGCAATGAACACCGAAAAGAACTTTTCATGAAGCTTTACATAAAATACCACACTGCAATGAACACCAATAAGACCGTTACTGGGATTGCAATAGTAATTATTTGTTTTATTGTGAAATGATATCAACTATGCTACATTCGCTTCAATTTAAAATTTAGAAAGAATATAATAGTAAATATATGCTACTGAAAATGATGAAAGTGGATCAAATTAACCAACCTCCTGCAAGCATAATTTGATGGCATTTAGACCTTAATGACTAACACCTAAATTTTACTTATTATATTTATACCACAAACCTTTCATCACATTAAAAATACTAAAATTTTAACATTTAAAATGTAAAATGATTAGATAAGGTGGCACATGTAAAAAACGAAATTTAAGTGTTTGATATATAAAAACAAAAAAATTTGAATAGTATGCATGTAAATCTTTTTTTAATAATAAACTACATACGGCCAGATTAATTAAATGGGGAATTTTCAGTAAAAACTCTTCTATAGAACTTATCATGAGATATTGAAGGACTTGATTGGAATGATATATATATATATATATAATAGAT
>JXCR01021458.1:178944-195937 GCA_002079205.1 Phalaenopsis hybrid cultivar
ATATATATATATATATATATATATATATATATATATATATATAATTTTAATATACTAATTATAGTTTATTTCAAAATAAAATAAAAACAAAACATTGTTATTTACAAATCAAGAACCTTCTTAACTTTTTTGAACAATTAAACATACCACTATCAAACTATCAAATCATTGTGAATTTGATGAAAATGAAAAATATGGCTTGGGTTTTTATCATAACCTTTGATATTTGACTGAGAATTTGAAAAATGGATGAAAGAGAGTGCTTGATTTGTAAATAGCAATGTTTTGGATGCCCTATATGTAATTGCCCAAAAAATAAAAATAAAAACAAAATAAAGGTGATCCCAATGTCCCTTGATATGAAAAAAAAAAACAAAAAATTTTCAAAATTCAAAAGTGTGGTATCAGGTTTACATTCAAGCCTATAAAATAACAATTTTCAGTGAAGAAACAAAACTCAATAAAGAAGCAGATCAAACAAAAATAAATCACCTATTTATCTTGTTTTCAGAGCAAAACCAACGCAGCACTGGATCTTCAACCAGAATCAAAAGGCACCAGTGAGCAAGATCACAAATATTTTCTGGCAAGAGCTCGAACTTTGGTATCAAAATGAGAGGATGTGATACGAGATCCAGGTAAATAGAGAGGATTCAAGAGAATCTGCAGAAATTTCACATAAAAATCAGTCAGCCAAGCACAGAATATAGAGACTTGTTTAAAAAAAAAACAGCATTTACATACATAACACGCATTTTTTATATATTTACATATCTAACACCTGAGCTTTTGTATTTACACACATAACACTCAAATGTTTAACATAACATCAAAGATACAACTATTACCAACTTATAAAAAATGAAGAACACATTTTCATGCATAGATTTATAAGACCAAAGTGTTATAAATGTAAATATCAAACTTTGGGTGTTACATAGTAAATAAATGAGAATTGTGTGGCAGGCAAGTAACATTGGCCTTTAAGAAATTGATGATTTTATTTTTCACTCATTTTGAGCCAAAATGAAATAATTAATTGGAGAGAAGATTGTGAAATTCAAAATCAAAGAATCTAATTATATTCAATCTAAACAAATAAAAAATCTTGAAAAAATTTCATCATTTCTCAAAACAAAAATATGGAATTCCCAACTTCAACAAATCAAGATGATTCCACGAATTATGTTGTGCATGAAAATCAACAAAGAAATGTTTTGCTGGTTTTGGAGGGAAACATTGAAAAAAAAAGTTATGTAGCTTTTGTTGGTATATTGAATTGATAATATTATTAAAAAAACATAAATTCAAAATAGACTAAAATTATGATAGATTATAATTATATTTAGTTCTTGGATAAGAACGAGATCAAATTTGTTTCAAATTTTTAATTTTCATATGGATTAGTCCAAATCAAAACTTTGAAGTAACCATTCATTTGATTTAAATTTTCACATAAAGGGGTTCGTATGAATAGAAGAAAGAAAAATGTAGTGTGATTGAGAGTTTTATAATTATCTCATTGTGATGAATTATTACAACATATTAAGAATCAACTTAATGATTTGACTTGAAAAATTTGGGGCATTGATTTGCATTATTACACCATAAATCCCTCAACTTACAACAACAACAAAGCCTTAATCCCACTAAGTGGGGTGGGCTACATGAATCCTTTTTCTCAATTGCGTCCTATTTAGTGTCATATTTTCATCTAGTTCTAATAAATTAAGATCATTTTTTATACAATAAGCCCAAGTCTTCCTAGGTCTACCTATGCCTTTCTTAACAAATGTCAAATCTAAAACATCTACTCTCCTAATCGGATCATCAAATGGTCGACGTTTAATTTGAAGAAATCATCTAAGACAACTTTCTCTAATTTTGTCCGTCAGTGGAGCTACACCAACCGTTTTGTTTCCTCTCAAAGGCGACAAGTCTCATGCTCGCTTCGCTTCGCTAAAGTGCATTTAAAGCGTCAAAGTTATTTTGTAGGTTTTTTTGGCAAGTTAAAATTTTTTGATTATTATAATAAATTATTATAAATTGTTTGAAATTTTAATGTGCAAATTCACTCTTAATGTTTACTCTAAAGTTTGTTATTCTATACTACAACAACAACAACAACAACAACAAAGCCTTAATCCCATTACGTGGTGTCGGCTACATTAATCCTTTTTCTCCATTGTGTTCTATTTAGTGTCATATTTTCATTTAGTTCTAATAAATTAAGATCATTTTTTATACAATAAGCCCAAGTCTTCCTAGATCTATCTCTGTATTTCTTAACATAAGTTGAGTCTAAAACATCTATTCTCATAATCAGATCATTAGATGGTTGACGTTTAATGTGGTCAAACCATCTAAGACGACTCTCTCTAATTTTGTCCGTCGTTGGTGCTACACTAACCCTATGATGGACATATTCATTTCGCATTTTGTCTCTAAGTGTAAAGCCACTCATCCGTCTAATCATTCTCATCTCAGCAACACTTAACTTAGTATTATGCTTCTCTTTCAAAGGCCAACATTCAGCACCATAGAGCATTGCAGGTCTCACCACCATCTTATAAATTTTCCTTTCAGTCTAAGCAGTACTTTTCTATCACACAAAAGGCCCGAAGCATTCCTCCACTTCAACCAACCAACTTGAATTCTACTACTAACATCCCCATTTATATCATCATCGCTTTGAACAACAGACCCGAGATATCTAAATCGTTCACACCTTTTAATAATTTGATCACCCAAAGTTACACTTGTCACTAGAGCTACTACTACTAAAATTACATTCCATGTATTAAGTTTTAGTTCTACTCAAATGATAGCCTTTAGACTCCAATGTAAACCTTCATAATTCAAGTTTTTCCTGGGTGTTTCCTCTCGTCTTATCCACGAGAAGGATATCATCAATAAAAAGCATACACCAAGGTACATCCTCTTGTAAATGTCCAGTAAGACCATCCATAACTAAAGCAAAAACTACACCAAGGTACATCCTCCTGTAGATGTCCAGTAAGACCATCCATAACTAAAGCAAAAAGATAAGGTACATCCTCTTGTAGATCTGAAACCTATCTTTGATGTAATCCAACAGAAATAGGAAAATATTTAGTCAATCCTTATTCAGCTCGAACACAAGTAACAACTTTAATATACACATCTTTAATGACTTGAATATAAGTCATATAAACACCTTTCTTCTTGAGAACTCTCTAAAGGATATCTCTTAGAACCTTATCGTAAGCTTTTTTCTAAATCAATAAAAATCAAATGTAGATCCTCATTATCTCTGAACTTCTCCATCAAACCTCTCAATAAATGTATAGCTTCCATAGTAGACCCCCGGCATAAATCAAAATTGATTATGAGAAATCTTTGTAATACGTCTTAACCTATGTTAATTACCCTTTCCCATAATTTTAAAGTATGCACATCAACTTAATTCCTCTATGCACACTCTTGTGCATCCCCTATATTCTTAAAAATGGAGACAAAAATACTCTTCCTCCATTCCTCAAACATCTTTTTAGTTTTAAAAATAATCTTCTCTAAAAAGCTATGTTGAAGGTACTTAACAAGCAAAGTAGAAGTATGGTGTTCGCTGCATCATGAGTGATTCAAATTAGATTTAAAATTGCTTAATGCCTACTAATAACAAGAGTTGTTGTAGGAATTGTAATAAGGATTGTTGGAGGGTGTGTACTTCAAAAGGCTAGAAAAGAGAATTAGCAATCACGTACAAATGCAATATTTACTAGATTTAGATAACACCTGTAGTATAGATAAAATTTAAAACAAATTTTCCATATTACTATAAACATTAAATTGCATACGCTATAGCTATAAAAATTTCATTTGTGGCATTCAACATTTTAGAGGAAGCAAATAACCTAGGCAAATGAAGAATAATTAATCCAACAAAATAAAATTAAGATGCATAAAGACATAATGAAGCAAAATCTATAAGCCTTTTCGATGAAGTACAATGGATGGCCATAATGGGAAAAAAATCAAAAACTTATGATAAACACCTAGGACCAATAATAATTACTACCTTGATAAAAAATAAGCATTTTAGGAATGTAAGCTATTCTGATTCTCAATAGTATGATCCATCTATCTTTGGTGCCAAAGGATCGAACCAAGGCTTTTCTGAAGGATGCCATCAATACAAGACATCCATTTAGTAGAATTTTCCACTTCTTGCTATTTGTTTGTTAAACGAAAGCAATTTTAAGACATTTGTTCCAACTGATATGAAAAAAAAATGCATGTGTATGAAAACAGTTTGCTTAGAACCATGGGAATGCCACCTTAAATATGATAAACACAAGAAAATAAGGCACAAGTATCACGAAAGAGTCATGGACAACCACCCTCGAGCAAATATATGAAGTGCATCATTAGTGTGAGAGACGAATGTATTAAACAATTAATGTGTGGGTTAGATCTCAAAAATGAAGAATAAAAGTAAATCTTTAGATCCAGCAGAATGCTTATTAATCCTTTGAGTTATATAAGATATTATAGTGATTTAGTTATTAAATTTTTCAAAAGAATTTTAAAGACCAAGAAGATGACAAATGATAAGATAAAAGCATTTTAATAGCATTATTCAAGAACGAAAGCAATATTCAAGAGTGTGCTAACTAAAAAAGACTTAGGAGTTACAACAACAACAAGCCTTTATCCCACTAAATGGGGTAGGCTACATGAATCATTTTTCTCCATTGTGTCATATTGAGTACAATATTTTCATTTAATTCTAATAGATTAAGATATGAGAATAAAATTATGCATGAGTAATGAGGCATTGACACGATGAAATTACGTTAATTTTAGATAACCATTTTAACTTTATATATTGAAAATCTACTATAAAAGCAATTTTTGTTATTGAACAATTAATAAAAAGTTATAGAGAACAAAAATTGGATATGGATGTGATTTTTGTTGATCATTAGAGAGCATATGATCAAGCATCATCATAAATAATTTGATATACTATAGAATAAAAATGTGTCAAAGATATGTTGACATTACTAGAAATATGTATGAAGTACTGAATAATATAATAGTTGTGGACTAAGCCAAAAATTTCTAATTCTCAGAGGTTTGCATCACCGATTAACATTCAACTGCAATCTATTTATATTGGTTATAAAGAAACTTGCAATGAAAATTCAAAATAAAGAGCATTGATGTATATATTTAGCATATGATATGACTTGAATAAAGCATCCACTAAAATAAGTCAAAAACAAGATAATCATGGAAAATGCTTTTAGAAGATAGAAGCTACTGAGAAAAAGCCCAAAATAGTTCCCCAACTATTAAGAGTGTCCAAATTAGTCCCCGAGTTTTAAAATGCTCCAATTTAGTCCCTGACTATTAAAAATTATTCTGAATAGGTCCTAAATAAAATTTTCCGTTTAATTTAACAGTTCCTTTCACATTTTGAGAGGGTAATTTTGTTTATTTACAAAATTCATGAATTATGGTTCTCACTGGAGGATTCATACACAACAATTTCACCGTAAACCTAAATCTTTGATGCTCCACTCATGCGGCATCTCCCCTTTCAATTTCACCATTGACGGAGCAAGCAAACCAAGGAGCGTACTCATTCGTTGCTTCTCCACTTGACAACAGTCTTCATCTCCATCTGTGTTGCTTGCATCGACAACAAGGCTTCATCTCCATCTGAGCGCAGCTTCTCTCCTTCTGTTTCACCATCGACGGAGCAAGCAACTCAACACCAGTACTCATTCGTTGCTTCTCCACTCAACGAAGCAGCATCTGTCTCTGTCTCCATCTCCATCCGTGGTGCGTGCATCAACGACAAGGCTTCGTCTCCGAGTGCTTGTGCATCCCCCTAGACCATCGTTCATTGCAAAGAGAGGAGGCTTCGATCTGCACCGGT
Organism: Phalaenopsis hybrid cultivar; assembly: GCA_002079205.1. Classification (NCBI taxonomy): domain Eukaryota; kingdom Viridiplantae; phylum Streptophyta; class Magnoliopsida; order Asparagales; family Orchidaceae; genus Phalaenopsis; species Phalaenopsis hybrid cultivar. The sequence goes on from JXCR01021458.1 coordinate 184,871, forward strand.
TCGACCTAGAGAAGCTGCGACTTCAGTTAGACAAATAAGACACCGTAAGTTTGCGGAGAGTAGTTCGTCGACGAGGAAAAACGTAATATATGTCAGGATAAATTATTTAATCGAATTTAAAAGGAGAAAATGGTGGAGAAAATGGGATTTTAGCTTTTTTATATTTACTTTTAATCGTCTTTAAGCAGAATTTAATTAGATTTTAAACAAGATTTAGCCTAAATCCAACCAAACAGCATATGCGATAATTTTTATGATGGATATATTTATAAAGAATTACATAAAAGATGAAATACCCTTCAATTCATGTAGGCCACCATTAAATTTAATGAAAAAAATAATTCAGAACCAATTTGGAGTTTTAATAGCTTGAAGTTAAATTGGACCATCCTAAAACTTTGGGACAAAATTGGATAGTTGTTAATAGTCGGGGATTATTTTGAGCTTTTACTCAAACAAAGAATAAGAATACGATACATAATTTTAATTGTTTAAAAATTATCACTTAATTTTATTAGAAGATGAAATGATACCAAGTCAAGATAGGTTTAAGAATTATGGATCCATCGTTAAAAAAAATGAAGATATAAATTGGGATAAAACGTTACCAAGCAAAGCTGAATGGTTGTTGGAGAAGTGCCTAAAATGTTTTTTTTTTGTAATAAAAGAATATCATCCAGGCATAAAGGTAAATTTTATAAAACAGCAATTTAGGGCTGTGATGTTCTATGTATATAAATGTTGGACTATATAAATTAAATTAAAATTTTAGCTGAGTAAGATACAAATAAGAATATTAAGATAGAGATGCCAAAAATTAGAAACGTAAATTAAAAAATGATGTAAACCGGATATGCGACGAGGGTTTTATAAGAAAACATGTCGGAGTACCATCTATTGAAGCTAAGATAATTAAAAAAAGATTAAAGTGGTTTGGACACATATAACAAAGTGTAAAAAATATGTTTTACACACACATAAAAAAAATTACTGTCAAAGGATTAGGAAAAAAAGAAGTTACCTAAGGTCACATATGAATAGAAGTTACTCAAAATAATTTGCAAAGAATAATTTAACATCCCAGAAAACGCTCAACAAGATTGAATGACAAATAAGAACGCATATGGCTGGCCCCAAACAATTAGGATAAGGCCAATAATTATAATAATAAAACATATCTTTAACCGCACATTTTGACATAGAAAAGTTTTTTGGTTGTTGACATAAGACAACATAAATGATTTTGAGTTTCAAAATGTAATTGTGGGTAAAAATGAAACAAACACGAGGAGTAAGAATCAACAACTATTGAGAAAAGTAAGCAATTGAGAATGATTGGTGCGGTTTGTAAAATATAAACTTACCATAATAAACAAGGGGCCAAACATAGGCATGGTATAGGACACATTCAAAAGCACCGGAAGCAAATGAGAAGTTCTAAGTCATGTTGAACGAAGCATTCCATTCCAAAAGCAGAAAGAATTTAAAGCATGAAGTGCTCCAACCTTGCCCTACTACATAGCTCTAGCAATTCCAATCTATTGCCTTGAAGAAAGATGAATGTCACAAGGGTGACGAGAGCTTGAGATTTAGGTGGGAGGTACATAATTTACAAGTAAAAAAGCATGTGAGTGCTCCATATTTACATGTTTGATACATGTGTTGATTGCAATGCACACCCATTAGAGGAACATATATCAAAAGAGCAAATAGAAGTTGGGGATCGCACTGAGAACAAGAATTATTAATGTTGCATGAGAAAATAAAGGGAGAAAGAGATAGGAGTTACAAAGGAAAGAGGAAAAACGCATATTAATGGGCAATTTAAGGTATAGCAGTTTTTGTACTGAAATATATAATCCTCCTCCCCTTTATTCTAAACAATACTAGATTATACATATTGGATCCCAATAGTAATCTCCACTTTGGGGATCTTCCTTAAATTTATTCCAGCCCAACTCACATCCAGCAAAAGGAAAATTTTGAGATATAATTAATAAACTTAGTTCCTAACACATATGCTTTCTGTTCCCTACAATTATCCAAACAAAATCATCCAAGCAGGAGGCATAAAGTTGGTATGACCAAAGTATTTTGATGTCGGAACTACGTAGCTATAAAATACCAATTTACAACTATTTAGTAAAGGATTTCAGGAAATTTCTTGTGTCTGACAGACATTCCATCTCAAAGTTTGCAAGATGTTGGAGCACCACCAAGAAAGTGCCATGAATCCTTGTTGAGAAGCTATAAAAGAGGTGCAAGTGTTGTTAAGATCCAAAATGTTAAACTAGAGTTTGAAAAACAAAGCAATAGAATGCATTCCAATAAACACCAAAATATTCTCCCAAAAAACTATATGGAGCAAATTTAGTCCAGAGTATTACATTTTTCCAATTTATTCCCTTTACTATACAAAATTGATCCAAAATGGTCCCTTGAAAACTAAATTGAGACCAATTTTGGATAGTCAAGGGGATTGAAACGGGGTCAATTTTGTATCATCGTTTTTGCAAGAGAGATTATTTTGAATCAAATTAGTAAAGTCGAGACACTAAATTACAGAGAGGACATACTATTGCTCAAAATAGGCCATGCACAGATAGTTGGAATACCATTTTGGAATTTAATTTCATTCTCATAGAGAAGCCTGTATCTTTATGAGTAGAAGTCATCGTATATCCATCCAGTTAAGATTTAAAATGAAAAATTCAAAACTCAAATAACAAGAGTTAATTGAAATAAATCAAGTGGATACTACTACAGCTAAAATATAATTTCTTCTCAACTTCATGACAATGTATACTAGGATTGCAGTTATACCTTTATATAAAGCTCATGAACCTCTTGAAAAAAGCTTTTTATTGCATCTTCATTTCGCGAATCATGAAGCAACATCAATCTAGCATGTAAGAACCAGTTTATCAAGGAAAAAAATTCATAACGGTGAAATTATGACAAAGGTGACAAGAAGATCATTTAAAAGGCTAAACAAATATAAGATTAGCACATATTGGTATTAATAAGAGTAATACATTAATTTGTGCTTCAAAGTTTTCAATGGTGATGAAATTTATGTAACAATCCATATGGGTTGATTAAAAGTGGTGGTTTGTGACCAAGCAAAAGGAAGTTTTATTTCTCACAAATAGTCCAAGCATCACAAAAAAATCAAGCACCCTATTTTTTTGCATCTAGGAATCTAATATTACCATTAACTCTAATTTACCTTACAATGCACAAGATTGCTGTTTGGTAGATACGGCCAAGCATATTAATATAGGGGCAGTTACATACGTAGCACCCAATTCCTATGTATTTACATATCTAAAACCTAAAATTTTCTTTTTACAATTACCCCGCCTAAAACTTTCATATCACATCAAAAANTGCATCTAGGAATCTAATTTTACCATTAGCTCTAATTTACCTTACAATGCATAAGATTGCTGTTTGGTTGATATGGCCAAGCCTATTAATATAGGGGCAGTTACATACGTAGCACCCAATTCCTATGCATTTACATATCTAAAACCTAAAATTTTCTTTTTACAATTACCCCGCCTAAAACTTTCATATCACATCAAAAATACCATTATTTTAACTTTCAAAAAGTAAAATACTGCTTCTCATGCATACTTAAGGTGGCATATGTGTAAAACTTGAAGTTTAGGTGTTAGATATATATAAAAATGAGAATTTAAGTCATATTTATGTAAATCTTCCTTTAATATATTATGCAAAATTAAGTCAATAAATACTGAAATGAACTTTTAAGGATATGACCAGCAGTCACATAAACTGATACAACTAGTTCATTGAATCGGTCCATTGCCTTCAAAAACCTGCAAGGTGACAGATTAAACAGCTACAGTTCCATGAAGTATAAAACAAGTATAAACTACAATAAATCATCGCAAAACAATCATGGCGAGGATGCTCACATGGCACTCGTTGTCCATGCAAGATCTTGAACAATATCTAAAGCAGCATGCAAAATAAAATGATGCTGATGAGCTGCTTCTTCTTTCTGGTGCAGGTAGTTATGTTAGAGGAAAACTTAATAGGAAAAGGTAGGAGATTTTACTCAATCACAGAGAATCACAAGTAGTTGAAAAGAGATGAGATTATATGAACAATGCGTGTATTCCATGAAGAATCTTACGCCATTATTTATATAACAAAATTCTAGGCTATATATGAGGCAATTTCTTCTTTGGAAAACACTAATTACATAATATTAACCAATTTTCTATGCATTGGTAATACCACACTCAGCCATACATGTGATCCCTCCATAGAACTGCTAAGCTGGACTGTTAATAGTCCTCGACAAGTTGTACAGTAGGTTTGCTCCATGCTTAACTTAAAGGTAATATGTTAAAATATTGGGCTTGGTAGATCATTGGTCAGAATGTCAATAAACTGCTTATGTGCTTCAACTATTGTTTTTCATTGAAGTACCAATCAACTGCTCTTTTTATGTTTGATTCAGTCATGTTGTATTTAGTTATGCAAATATTGATTGTTGATTTGTTGTTGGGGAGTAACTCTATAGTATTTTCCCATTTTATTCCGTAGTCATTTAGGATGATTTTGATCCATAATAATTCGCAATTTTTTCTTATCATTCCTCAAAATTCAGCTTCAGCGCTATATCTAGAGATAGCTGACTGTTTCTCGCATCTAATTTGGTGTGGCTTAAGAATTGTACCCTATAATGTTTAGCTATTTGACACACCTTATACCGGAACATTTTAACTTTTATTTTATTTAATGATGCAATAAATATTGATTGGAATACAGTAAATGATGGATGGCCCATCTGAATATGGTCTAACCAAATATGTGCTTTTTATATTCAAAATATTAAGGGGTTTTTACATATCAAGGTTTCAAACCCTCTTATTTATATCCTAAGATCCCAAAACGTTTTGTTTACACAAGGATGTCTCCATCAGGCCTCCACAAAAAAAAACAAAACAACAAAAAAAAAACCTAAAATAAAGAAAAGCCAAAGCAAAATACGCAGCCGCCGCAGCAACACCAACGACATTACCTACAACAGCACCTCTATTATTATCCCCCACTTTCTGATTCACTGCTTGTCATCAGAGCTATCCGCCACCGGCAATCCGTGCGTCTACCTCTTTCCGGCCGATGTTAGAGGCAAAGGAATAGGAGGCATCTACGGTGGAATGGAGGAGGTCGGCGAATGATTTGCAACCCTTTTTGGACATGAGATCGGTGATATTGATATCAACGGTGGTGGGTGGTTGGGGTGTCAGCGAGGAGGGGGACGCTAAGGGGATCAGGGAGAAGAGGAGGAGGAGGAGGATAGATGGTCAGAGGAGTGGCTACATTGTCACAGACAATACGAAAAGAACACACGGAGATGTGACGAAGACCTCCGTATGTAAATAAAATATTTCTAGACCTTTGCATGTAAAAGGGAGGGTTTGGGGACCTTGGTATGTAAAATCCCCAAATTTTAAATAACTAAGTCTGAGGGATATTATTATAACTACTAATATCGAGATAGTCGACTTACTATTCCTGAGCATGCCCAATCATCCCCATGGTTTAATCATGAAGCAAAACAATGAGTAGAAAAAAATATCATAATGTAATTTAGGTTAGATGTCAATTTTNTAATAAGAATAAGATGCATAATTTTAATTGTTTAAAATTATCACTTAATTTTATTAGAAGATGAAATGATACCAAGTCAAGATAGGTTTAAGAATTATGGATCCATCGTTAAAAAAAATGAAGATATAAATTGGGATAAAACGTTACCAAGCAAAGCTGAATGGTTGTTGGAGAAGTGCCTAAAATGTTTTTTTTTTGTAATAAAAGAATATCATCCAGGCATAAAGGTAAATTTTATAAAACAGCAATTTAGGGCTGTGATGTTCTATGTATATAAATGTTGGACTATATAAATTAAATTAAAATTTTAGCTGAGTAAGATACAAATAAGAATATTAAGATAGAGATGCCAAAAATTAGAAACGTAAATTAAAAAATGATGTAAACCGGATATGCGACGAGGGTTTTATAAGAAAACATGTCGGAGTACCATCTATTGAAGCTAAGATAATTAAAAAAAGATTAAAGTGGTTTGGACACATATAACAAAGTGTAAAAAATATGTTTTACACACACATAAAAAAAATTACTGTCAAAGGATTAGGAAAAAAAGAAGTTACCTAAGGTCACATATGAATAGAAGTTACTCAAAATAATTTGCAAAGAATAATTTAACATCCCAGAAAACGCTCAACAAGATTGAATGACAAATAAGAACGCATATGGCTGGCCCCAAACAATTAGGATAAGGCCAATAATTATAATAATAAAACATATCTTTAACCGCANGTCTTTCTATATTTGCAACTATTTTAAATTTTTCTTCCACGTAACTTGCGTCAATTTGACGATTTGTGGACTGATTTTGGTACGAGGACTTGTTCCTTATTGTACGGAGGCTTCTCTTAGAGTTTGCAACATATGACTTTCGTATAAACTGTTAGTTTTTCAAAATTGTAAAACAAACTTTCTTGATAATTGGAGCTTGATAGGTTAGATTTGGGCTTGCATGGCTCTGTCCTGCTTGTAATTAGTGTAGGGTAAGAATTAGAGCAGTGCTCTCACCACTGATGTTTCTAGCATGAACCCTTCTTTATTTCTAATAGTGTAAAAAGCTTCATGATGTTTCTAGCATAAACCCTTCTTCATTTCTAACAGTGTAAAAAGCTTCATTTAGGTTTGGCAGGGAGTCCATTCAAAATATTTGGATACAAACTTGGTTATAGTCCACATCCAATGCATCCAGAGATTCAAAGTTTTTCTCCTACAAAATTTTATAGCATATATCTTCGTAGCATCTCATTTTAATATACTTGGTAGTAATAGACTTTAAGCTATATTTTCTTCATTTCATTATAATGATTAATAAATAAAAAAGAACCTAGCTTGATGGTGTGAACTTCCTTTTTAATCTCATCAACTATGGCAATCTCATGAAAATGAGCATGTTAGTTTCATTGCATCCCAAATATCATTGGTTTTGACTAGAAACGTGTAGGTTCTGCTAACTTCCAATGTCATTGAAATTCATAGCCATTACCTGATTGAGGGATCTTCTACATCTCATGCGGCAAAATCAAGATCAATCTTCTTTCAGCATAGGGACAAAAGATGGACCAACTTTAACCGGAGAAAAGTGTCCCAATCTAGGACCAAACAAGATAATTTTCTATATTCAATCGGAAAGAAGATTAAGAGATTCAGCACTCCGCCACTGAGTTTGGGAGTTCGAGTTAGAATCATTTGGTTGGTCAATGGATTTTTATATAAAAGACATTCTCCTTGAATTAATATAAAATTTTCTTTTCCTAATGTTGATGGGCAATGAAGACAACAGCAGACAGTAAAATAACAAAAGTTGGTGGATCTTACTCTCTGGGGAGGACATCAGTAAGGATTTGGTTCTCTTTGTAATACAGACAATGGCCTTCCTATTGGAAAGATAGCGTGTCTAGGCTTCCCTCCTACAGACAATAGAGATAGGAGACAAATATTTCTTTTCTTATATTGTATATGTTATGTTAAAGAAGGAAATATATCTTCTGCTGTGGAAAATGCTTCATTGTGGAAGTGCAGCTGATTCTTGATGGAAAATGAAAGGAAGTTGCCGAAAATTTTTTTTCTACAAATCCCAAATATAATGAATAATTTGAATTTTGTGTGGATTTCATTAAGGACCTTACACCTTTATTTTAAAAATAGAATTATGAGCTACATAAGATAATTACTTCCATTAATATTTGACACTATTCCCAAGACATGATAGAAATATTAACCAAGTTTCTATACATGCCTCTATAAGAATAAAAAAATTCTATAGCTTACACGCAATTACTTGATGGGCGACACTGCCCTCAGCCATCCATAGGATCCCTCCACAAGATTGCCAAGCTAGACCATCAACACAAGCCCTCTTTATCTATGGATTGATTTTAAAAATCAACCTTCTACATGCATCCTATCGAACGTTACATGAGGTTTTCACCAGATTGTGCACAGCTTTTAGCCATATTATATTTGGTCTACTCTTGATTGCTAATTCTTCTAGTTTAATAATAAATACCAATCTTTTTGATGGGCCTTGACCCGTTTGGTAAGAAAAACCAAATAAGGTGTATATTTAGCACCAAAATTATAAATTCTCATTCTCTTCATTTAAGATACTTGTTGATTGAGATTATAAATTTACTTTATTTTAATTTTTTGCACAACTTTGTCCATATTAACTTTGCTCTACCTACTTCTTAATTGCTTCACATTAATTGTATCTATTAAACCAATTGGAGGATTTCATACTGTCTATTGTACATACCAAAATTATCTAAGTGTAATTTTCAATACCATGCCTTTAGTAGGTGCAAACCTTAATGCCTCTTTAACATCTCTGTGTGTGTGAGTGTGTGCGCGCGCATGCACATTAGGTGTTATTTCTAATTAGAATCTAAATTTCAAGCAAGTTTTAGTTTGTAAGGTTGTATTGCTCATGCCTCATCTATATGCAATCTAATAACGAATTGATTCTCCTTTTTATTATAGGATAAAACCACCACCTTTATTAATTCTTCTATACAACATATGTTTTCTAATTTATAAATTCACCAAATACTAATTTCTTTATTTCTTTTTATTTAATCTCATGCTAATACTTGGCCTTCTAATCCAACTAAAATGATCATATGTTGCATATACAGATGCAATGCTCAGCCATAGAATTTGCCTTTCACTGTGATCAACTCATACTTTAGAAGATTTCAATAATAGCAAAAAAAGACGAGTTGTTTAATATGTCAAGAACACCCTTTTTCTTTTCTCTCATCATCATCATTCCAAACTATTTGGGATCAATTTTGTGAATCCTTCTAATCCAATTGTTCTTATTTAGTGTTGCCTTAGGAGTTAAGCATCTTTTATATAATTTGTTTGAGAAACTTCTATTAAGCTAACTTATGTCCACCTTTATACTTAGTTCTTCGACAATAATTGTATCAACCTATTTGATGGATTCATTTTTTATCTTTGTTGTACATGTCTAAACCACCAAGTCCATTTTCTACATGATGTTCAATGGATGTCTCTCAGTGCCCTTCAATAGATAATACTCTCATTTCCCCTTCAATATAATCATTCCTCAACAATCCTTTAAGATTTTGTCAAATAATTTTCTTGACATTCTCATTTTTGCAGCTCAAATGGATTATCAACATCATTTTTAGTACCAAACAAAAATAAATTAGCAAACTTAATCGTGGGTTCATAAGACTTTCCTTCAAGTCAATATGATAATATTCATCAAAAAAAATAATTCTCAGAGATTCCTTCATATTAATCACTCAATTTATATCTATTAACCATAGATGAATTCTTCTATAGCCGCACTTAAATATCATTTCATCTTCTAATAACATTAATGGATAATAGTTAATATTAAACACCCTAAACTTGCATATTATATTCAAACTACTAATCTCTTGAGCTCTAAACTAAATTCTCCATAATTCAAACTTTCAACTTATTTTAGCAGACACCCCCCCAATTAGTACTATTTTATCTGAGAAAAGTATATACCAAGTCACTTTACTTTCTATATCATTTGTAAACATATCCAAAACTAGTACAAACTATAGAAACTCAAGCTAATTCTTGATATAAGCATACTATAATTGGGCATTCATTGGTAATCAACAACTAATGTTAATACTAACTAATACTAATTCTTGACACATGTTTTCCTTAATTCACAGCAAGTTAAATTTTCAAGTAATTGATCACAAAATTTCTCAAAATTAATAGAAATTTTCTAAATATATTTTATCAGCACTTTATATTTTTCCATTTATTTCTTTAACACAAAAAGTCAATTCCATAATAGAACTTCCTCCTATAAAATCGGAATGTTTCTCAAATATTGATGTAATTTTTCCACATTTGTTATTATTATTATCCCCAATGAATTTATAATATAACTCAAACGTTGATTCCTCGATAATTAGCACAACCCCTATTATCTTCATTTTTCTTAATTAATACTACAAAATTGCTTCTTCTACAATCATTTCACATTCTTTCAATCTTCAAAAAAAATCTTTAAAAGAATTCTTAATCCAATAATTACAATATCACTCATAACTCCAAATCTCAATATGTATCCATATGAGCCTTAAGATTTACCTTTATGTATCTCAATATTTATCTCATATGAACCTTAAGATCTAACTTTATGTATCTTCTACAAAGTTAACTTCACAATGTTGTTGAATCAATTTCTAGTATACCTTACAATTTTTTACATTATACACTTATACTAATTTCTTAGTTATGGACGGTCTTACTGAACATCAACAAGAGGACGTACCTTAGTGTATGCTTTTTGCTGATGATATCCTCCTCATGGATAAAAAAAAAAGAAAAAGCCAAGGAAAAACTTGAATTATGGAGGACTACATTGGAATCTTAAGGCCTTCATTTACGTAGAACTAAAACTGAATACATGGAATGTAATTTTAGTAGTAGCTCTACTGACATAAGTGTGACTTTGGGTGATCAAATTATTAAAAGGTGTGAACGATTTAGATATCTTGTGTCCGTTGTNTTTTATAAGGAGGTGGTGAGACCTGCAATGCTCTATGGCGCTGAATGTTGGCCTTTAAAAGAGAAGCATAATAATAAGTTAANGATATAGATGGGGATGTTAATGGTAGAATTCCAGTTGGTTGGTTGAAGTGGAGGAATGCTTCGGGCCTTTTGTGTGATAGAAAAGTACTGCTTAGCGGAAAGGAAAATTTTATAAGATGGTGGTGAGACCTGCAATGCTCTATGGCGCTGAATGTTGGNACAAAATGCGAAATGAATATATCTGTGATAGGGTTGGTGTAGCTCCTGTGATGGACAAAATTAGAGAAAGTCGTCTTAGATAGTTTGGTCACATTAAACGTCGACCATCTGATGGTCCGATTAGGAGAGTAGATGTTTTAGATT
>JXCR01021458.1:231199-259439 GCA_002079205.1 Phalaenopsis hybrid cultivar
CAGGAAAATCAAGAAAGACTTTTTCTATACATTATATCTCCTATTTCACAATCATAATTAAGCCTCTTAAAGCCCATCCAACAAGAACCTATACATCAATTTAAGTAATCCTAATAATTATACTTTCTTCCTCTGGTATACAATATAATAACTCATTAATCTCTTCCAAAAATTGATTTTTACACTATTCAATATATCAAATTGAAAGCTTAAGCATCAATCATATTTAGAATGCCAACATCAATAATTAAATTAACAACAATGACCCTACCACTACCTCTATCAAGCTCAACAACTTTATCTTTCACATTACATACACTAATATCTCAACCTTCATTCTATTTTTAACCTTACCAGCATACAATAACCAATAATCTTCTCTAATATCCTTGGCTTGCTGCCCTTCAAATTTAGTTTATTACAAATCAACAATATTTATTCTTCTTTTAATCATTGTGTCCACCAATTCTCATCTTCTACTCCAACTCCCCAAATTCCATGTAGCTTACTACAATCTAAGTTTTAGACCAAACAACACCTTAATCATTTTGCACCATAAACAAGTCAAACTATAGTTTGCCACTTAAAATGAAAATCTAACTAGTCTTTTCTTAATCTCTAAATGCATTGCAAAATGAGTTTCAGAAAAAAGACAAAGAAGCATAAAAACTTCAGAAAAAAAACTTCATTTCTCAGATAAAAGAGATTAACATTCACAAGCTCTGTTCTTAGACACAAAGAAAGAAATTCATAATAATATGTAAATCAAATTATGAAATTCAAACATGGAAACCGACAGTCTCATTGTATTGACAATTATATTTCAAAAAAATAGCCAAAACAAAGTAAAACAGTTAATGTGATGAAGAACAAATAAAATGAAAATGATTATATCCACATCTGAACCCTTGATAAGAGGAAAATGCAAACTCTGCTGCGGCAAAAAACATGCCATTGATGAAAGAATAAAAAATAAAAAAAAAAAACCAGATAACATACCACTCAAATCATATGCTTACATATCTAACACCTAAAATTTACTATTTACATTTATACGACCCAAACCATTCTTATCATATGATGCCACTATTTTAACTTCTGAAAAGTGAAATACATCTTTGCAGGCATATGTAAAGTGGCATATATGTAAAAATGAAGTTTAGGTGTTAGATATGTAAATACATAAGAATTAAGGGGTATGTATATAAATCTTCCTAATTGTAATAGCTAAAAAGTGGAGCAACGAGAGCATACCTTAACTGCCGATCCCATTTCGGCCTCATATATAGGAATGTCATTTCTGCTAACAATGATGAAGCAAGCTGTGCTCGCCATTGTCTACGAAAATAAGAACACAAATCTTAGATTGGTTGTTCCTAGACTCAGTAACCTGCATTCCAACTTAGTTTATTAACTCTCCATCATGTTAAAAAACAAGCAAATTTCAGCAATATCCTGGTAAATAAGAACTTGCTGGAATTTTTAGAATAAAACTACATAAGCAAATAACTATTCACACATCAAAACATCATCAAGGAAAATGATAATAATAATAATAATAATAATAATAACAATAATAATAATAATAATAGCAGCAGCAGCAGTAATAGTAGTAGTAGTAGTAGTAGTAGTAGTAATAATAATAATAATAGTAATAATAATAATAGTAATAATAATAATAACAATAATAAGAGCGTGAATCTTAAATTGTTTGCAGCAGCAGTAGTAGTAATAATAATAATAACAATAATAAGAGCGTGAATCTTAGATTGTTTGCTCATTAGACTCATAAATCCATCTCCTAAAACAAGTTGAGCAATACCATGGTGGCAAGGACTTGGTGAAACATATAGAATGAAGTTACATAAGCAAGTAAAACTCAAACATCAAACCATCAATTTCTGCTAAATATTAAATGCATTGTAACTGAAAAAATGCACTTATCTCACATAAAAAACTCACAACATGAACACTATTCTAGCATTCTTTCAAATTCAATGCACAATAAAACCACAAAAAAAATGTATCATCACATTGTATCATCTCCCATAAATAAAGAGATCATTTTATGAATAAGAGACGACTGACACGACATATTACTGTTCATTACCATTTACTCATCTTTCTGTCTCTGACTCTATTCTTACGCTCTATTCCTTCGGTGTGATTCACAGATAAATCAGGATTCAACGTCCTAAAAATGCGATGAGCATGAATCATACAACAAACAAAAAGAGTAGCTCAAAGAGAAGGCAATATAGAGTGCACTAGAGAGTTTGTAACTCAACAGAACCAGGAGTAGAAGGATCATATGTTGAATGTCATCTGAGACGCACTGGCTCAGGGAAAAGATCAGCACCCCCAAAAAGGAAGGGTTGGCGCCCAACAGTCAAAGAGTCCTCCCAACCCTGGAAAAGGAAGATGAATCCCAGTACTTCGATAGAGATGGGTCGGCTTCGATCAACCAGCATCAGTTAGGGCATATTGAGGTGTTCGACATCCCAAGAATAGATCTCCTCATCACAATATTAAAATGATTATCCAAAACTAACATAGTTTTTATGATTATACATTCTGTTAATCTCCACCATATCATCATTGCATGACTTACAAGCTTGAATTATTTATAATTAGCACGATATTAATCATCTCATTTATTCTTAAATATTAACAATAAAACTATTCTTCTCCAATTAATTTACATCTTAACAGTAATTATTTTATGGAAATAATTTGTCTTACAAACTAATATAATATCCGTTATAACTCTCGCAACATCAACATAATATCTAACGCAAATCTAAAGTTGTAACTCCAAGCATCTTCTCCAAAGCTAAACTGGCTTAAATTTTTTTTGGATTAGTTTATAACATATCTCGTTATTTAGTTCATAAGGCTTTTTCCAAGAAAATTTTCTTCTTTAGATACCCCTTTAATTCTTTATTAAAGTGAATACAAGGCAAAGAGAAATGTTATTAAGAAGTTTGTAAGTGAGATGTGTGAGTACTAGTAAAAAAAACCTAAAAAAATTCAAGAAAGTGTGCGAGAAGAGGAAAATCACCAGGAAATGATTAGCTTTAGTGAGACAACAACAACAAGAAGAAGCCTTTATCCCACCTGGTTGGGTCGGCTACATGAATCATTTTTGTCCATTATGTCCTATTTAATGTCATATATTCATTTAATTCTCATAAATTAAGGTATTTTTTTTATACAACATGACCAAATCTTTTTAGGTCCACCTCTACCTCTCTTAAAATAAATTGAATCAAAAACATCCACTCTCTCAACTAGATCATCAGATAGTTGACATTTAATGTGACCAATCCATCTAAGATAACTCTCTCTAATCATGTTTACTACTAGAGCTACACCAACCCTTTCACAAATATAGCATTTTGTCTCGAAGTGCAAAGCCACCATCCACCTAAGCATTCTCATCTCAGCAACACTTAATAATTTTATACTTCTCTTTTATAGGCTAATATTCTATGTCATAAAGCATTGCAGGTCTCACTAACATATTATAAAACTTTCATTTAAGTATAAGCGACAATTTTCTATGACACAATAGGCTAGATGTATTTCTCCAATTCAACCATCCAACTTGAATTCTACTAATAACATCCCCTTCTGTATCACCATCACTTTCAACAATAGACCCGAGATACCTAAAGTGTTCACTTCTTTTAATGACTTGATCACCCATTCTTATAACCTCACCATTAGATTTACTACTACTAAAATTACATTTCATATATTCAATTTTAGATCCACTCAAAACGAAAGCCTTCTCACTCTAAAGTTGATCTCCACAATTCAAGTTTTTCTTAAACTATTTCTCTGATCATATCCACAAGAAGGATATTATCAGCCAAAAGCATACACCAAGGTACATCTTCACGTAAATGTCTAGTAAGAACATCCGAAACTAAAGCAAAAGGATATGGGATTAAAGCTTCAGTGAAAGAGAACAAAAAAATAGAGTTGAGACTTATGCACTATGATAAATAAAGAGATAAATTAACAAAACGCCTAATAATTATTATAGATATTGAATTAAAACATGACATCAATATAAGAATTTTGCTTTATACAATAGCTAAGCACTACAACATAACATCGCAAAAAGATGATACATGAATGTTTTTTTGTGAGTTACACTTCAGAATCAAGTGATACACAAATTCTATGTATCGCTTCGCTTCACTCCTTAAAGATGCTTTGAAACGTGGTTTTAATAACAATAGTTTGAGCAAACTGAAAAATTCTGTTTGTTTCTTTCGACATTCTTATCCTGAATTTTCACCTTACAAATGTCACCACCTTATCTTAAGATAATTACCTTTTTAGATTGTTTTTATTAATTCTAAATATCATATCTACAACTATGACTCGATTTTGAAATGTCCCAATATCTTCCAAATATTTACGGGGTTTGGAGGAGCTGAGGCGCGCGAAGGCGGGTGGGAGGAAGGGGAAGAAAGAAAAGGGTTACCTTCCTCAGTGGTATCGAGTAGAAGCGGAGTGGAAGGAGGAGAAAGTTGGGAGTTTCAGATGTCTTTTTGCGCCACGATCCCAAAGTTGCCTTCCCAGTCTTCCCAGCCTTCCCAGCCTTCCCAGCTAGCTCTAATCGACCCTGTATCGCGAGGGTTTGAAAGCGGGAAGGAGGTAGTCGAGGGTTTCGGTCGGTGGTTGTTGAGGTTTGTGGGTTAACTCAATTCAATTGACTAAAAAATAATTAATTAATTAATTAATTATCAAAATAATTATGATTAGATAAATTTATATATAACTATTTAATAATTAATTATTAAAGTAAATTAATAATAAAATTTAAATTTAATAAAACTTTAACTATTTATGAATTAGTTTAACAAATATCTAATTAAATTATTTATTAATGAATGTTAAATTATTTTAATAAATAATTAATTCAATAAATACATAATTATTAATTTCCANGTTTTGAAATGTCCAAATATCTTCCATAATCACCTCCAAATTGTCAAAAAAAACAAGGAAGTCAACTTGAGAATTAGTGAATCTGTTTTAGTAAGTAATTAAGTATGCACCTCTTTTCTTATCTTCATTACTGTGAAATAGATATAATTTCTACCATTGCATTTTTATCTCCAACTCTATAACCACCATCAATCTTCTCATTGCTCGTCCTAATAAATTTTGTATGGCATTTAAGGTTCTATTTGGGGTAGTCGCAGCTTATTGAATAAGCAGCTGTGAAACTATTTTTCGGATAAGCTGCTATTAGAAAGCAGCTGATGGTGAAGTAGTTTGTATATTTGAATGATCTACTGTGTTGCAACCGTTTTTGAGAAAAAAATTGTTATACCCTTATGTATATATATTATCAATAACCCCATAATTTTAGAAATAATTCAAATAGAACAACATAAATAAATTTCAACAATAAAAAAAAAGTCGAAATTCATTATTATACTACATCAAGTGTAATAAATCACTTAATACATAATAACATAATACTAAAAATTACAATAACAAGAATTAATGTTATTATAATATTGTCATTCATGTTTAAACAACCACGTTCATGAAAAGATAGAAATAATCTGCCATGAGAATCAAAATAAGGCAGAGGACCTATGAAAAGGGGGATATTGTTGACTTAAAAATATTTTTAAGATGAGCTCGTATATATCAAAATTTATAGCAGCATAAAGGTCATCCAAAACCATGAGACAATCAAAATAAGGCATAGGACCTATGAAAAGGGGGATATTGTTGACTTAAAAATATTTTAAGATGAGCTCGTATATATCAAAATTTATAGCAGCATAAAGGACATCCAAAAGATTCCCAAAAGTCGTGTGACTCATCATAACCCCCCCAATATCTAATACTTGATATAACATACATGAAGAATTGGTAGGCACTTTGGGGAGATTGTTACATTTCTAATTTTAAGTATACTAACCAATAATCCAAAATTTTTATGTATATGAGTTTTACATTCTCAATCTCTTAACCAACATATTTATCAAACCAAACTATCAGTGTGCAAGCATAAAACCAAATTTGTGAATCATGGTGGTTAACCCACCCTAGGTGACATCAATCGATGGATAGCAAGTGGAAACCATCACAAAGAGCGCAAACTTGCAGCTAGGGAAAGAAAGTCCATTTCTTCACTAGGTAACACAAAAAGAAGATGATGAATACACTATAGCAAGGAGATCATATTACTTTACCATATCAAAACCATCACAAAGAGCGTAAACTTGTAGCTAGGGAAGGAAAGTCCATTTCTTCACTAGGTAACCCAGAAAGCAAATAAGGAAGATGATAAATACACTATAGAAAGAAGATCATATTACGTTACTCTATGAAGAATATTCATTAGAAACAGGGCCACTAATCACATTCACACTAATCATATTCACCCAATCCAAGCCTGAAATTATCATCCTAAATAGCACATATACTAGAACACCACAAGGTTCTCGTCAATCACAAATTCAAAATAACACAGAACTTCCAGCATAACCTCATAACACAGCTGACATTCATCATAATTCCAAACACAACTCTCAACATACATTCTCAACATATGACAATAAACACATATAACAACAAACCAAAAAAAAAAAAAGCAAATTGACATTGTAAACACAAAGAATAACATAACCCGATAGCACGGCAAGAATTCATCATAATTCTAAACACATAACCTTCAGCATAACCTTCTCATCATATGATAACAAACCCAGAGAGTTATGTTGTTCTTTGTCTTTATGATTTCTGCATATGCAGCAACCTAGAGAACAACAAACCCAAAAAAGAGTACATTGTCATCATAAACCCAAAGAACATCAAACCCCCCTTAGCATAAAAAAGAAAACCAAAACTTCCAATACAGCAAAAGCCACATAAAATCACCTAAACACTAGTATAACATAAGCTTCACAAGCTAAACCCTAGGAGCAGAAGGCACTCAGCAACCCAAGGAGCACAAATTCCTCACTAAACACTCGTGGAACATAATTTTCACATGCCAAAATGAAAGCAAAAAAAAAATACAGTAAAATTTCTAAAATCACATAACATAAGAGGAAGGTAAAGAGGAGCTGGATGCCTAAGCCTAGGTATCTGAAACCGAACGAATTCAAAAACGAGATGAGCAACGAGAATTGCAAAGAGCAATGTGTCATTGAGGTTTAACTTCAATATCATCAGGCGAGACACACCTGAACAGAAAAAGGCAATTGAGCAGTTAGAGTTCCAAAATGAGAAAAGAGTAAAGAGAGGATAGTAAAGGAGAAGGCTTCGAAATATGAGAAGAAATGGCGGGCAGTATGTTTATCTCAGAAGTCCGTGAACACTTAATTTCATGGTGGCGGAATAGAGAATGTCGTCGTGGATGGCACCCCAAACAGCACAAAATCCCGGCACAATTCCGCGCCGCTCTAGTGTTGCTGTCCCAAATAGACCCTAAGTCACCTTTATGACTATACCTTTTTTCTGAGTATACATATCCAACTCTTCCAAAAAATAATAATAATTAAAGCTATCTTCTATTTCAACGAATGGAGTATAAGTGTTGCAACTAGGGGAGTCTCCTGGACTCCCTCGGATAAGGAGCCTAGAGAATACCGACACAAGAAGCACTAACCACGACTATAGTACCATCGCCAATAATTACCAATAATAGGAATCACCCCATAAGTAAATCAATTTTTTTTATCTTTGAACTCATAATGCTTGGGCACAACAATACTGATCTCATTGTATTGTTAAGTGGGTGCTGTTTGATAGCAGTATTGGAGCATGATTTAACATAAATCCGGCCAAACAGCAAAAATGACAACTTTAAATCCTATGTAAGTGCTTAAATCCCGTTTTTCATCCCTTTTGCCTTAAATGTAGGATTTCGTCAATCCCGTTGGAAGACGGATTTACGGGGTTTGGAGGAGCTGAGGCGCGCGAAGGCGGGTGGGATGAAGGGGAAGAAAGAAAAGGGTTACCTTCCTCAGTGGTATCGAGTAGGAGCGGAGTGGAAGGAGGAGAAAGTTGGGAGTTTCAGATGTCTTTTTGCGCCACGATCCCAAAGTTGCCTTCCCAGCCTTCCCAGCTAGCTCTAATCGACCCTGTATCGCGAGGGTTTGAAAGCGGGAAGGAGGTAGTCGAGGGTTTCGGTCGGTAGTTGTTAGGTTTGTGGGTTAACTTAATTTAATTGACTAAAAAATAATAATTAATTAATTAATTATCAAAATAATTATGATTAGATAAATTTATATATAATTATTTAATAATTAATTATTAAAGTAAATTAAAAATAAAATTTAAATTTAATAAAATTTTAACTATTTATGAATTAGTTTAACAAATATCTAATTAGATTATTTATTAATGAATGTTAAATTATTTTAATAAATAATTAATTCAATAAATACATAATTATTAATTTCCATAATTATAACTAAAGTAAATTTTGACTGAACTTAGTATTTATATTAGTAATAGCAATATTAAAGTGATGCTTTAATTAATATACTTAAATAGTGCATGTCAAAAAGATTTATATAATTTACATGACTTTACCATTTCTTANAAGCCTGAAACTCTCATCCTAAATAGCACATATACTTGAGCACCATAAGGTTCTCGTCAATCACAAACTCAAAATAACACAAAACTTCCAACATAACCTCATAACACAGCTGACATTCATCATAATTCCAAACACAACTCTCAACATACATTCTCAACATATGNCCATTTCTTATACAAAAATAATTGTCGTGATATAAACATCTCCATATTTATTAAATTCAAATTTATAAAATTTNAAAACCAAAAAAAAAAAAGCAAATTAACATTGTAAACACAAAGAATAACATAACCCAATAGCACGGCAAGAATTCATCATAATTCTAAACACATAACCTTCAGCATACCCTTCTCATCATATGATAACAAACCCAGAGGGTTATGTTGTTCTTTGTCTTTATGATTTTTGCATATGCAGCAACCTAGAGAACAACAAACCCAAAAAAGAGTACATTGTCATCATAAACCCGAAGAACATCAAACCCCCCTTAGCATAAAAAAGAAAACCAAAACTTCCAATACAGCAAAAGCCACATAAAATCACCTAAACACTAGTATAACATAAGCTTCACAAGCTAAAACCTAGGAGCAGAAGGCACTCAGCAACCCAAGGAGCATAAATTTCTCACTAAACACTCGTGGAACATAATTTTCACAAGCCAAACTGAAAGCAAAAAAAAATTACAGGAAAATCTTCTAAAATCACATAACATAAGAGGAAGGTAGAGAGGAGCTGGATGCCTAAGCCCTAGGTATGTGAAACCGAACGAATTCAAAAACAAGATAAGCAAAGAGAATTGCAAAGAGCAATGTGTCATTGAGGTTTAACTTCAATATCATCAGGGGAGACACACCTGAACAAAAAAAGGCAATTGAGCAGTTAGAGTTCAAAAATGAGGAAAGAGTAAAGAGAGGATAGTAAAGGAGAAGGCTTCGAAATATGAGAAGAAATGGCGGGCCGTATTTTTATCTCAGAAGTCCGTGAACACTTAATTTCATGGTGGCGGAATGGAGAATGTCGTCGTGGATGGCACCCCAAACAGCACAAAATCGCGGCACAATTCCGCGCCGCTCTAGTGTTGCTGTCCCAAATAGACCCTAAGTCACCTCTATGACTATACCTTTTTTCTGAGTATACATCACCCAACTCTTCCAAAAAATAATAATAATTAAAGCTATCTTCTATTTCAACGAATGGAGTATAAGTGTGGCAACTAGGGTAGTCTCCTGGACTCCCTCGGATAAGGAGCCTAGAGAATACCGGCACAAGAAGCACTAACTACGATTATAGCACCATCGCCAATAATTACCAATAATAGGAATCACCCTATAAGTAAATCAATTTTTTTATCTTTGAACTCATAATGCTTGGGCACAACAATACTAATCTCATTCTATTGTTAGGGGGGTGCTGTTAGGTAGCAGTATTGGAGCATGATTTAACATAAATCCGGCCAAACAGCAAAAATAACAACTTTAAATCCTATATAAGTGCTTAAATCCCGTTTTTCATCCGTTTTGCCTTAAATGCAGGATTTCGTTAATCCCGTTGGAAGACGGATTTACGGGGTTTAGAGGAGCTGAGGCGCGCGAAGGCGGGTGGGAGGAAGGGGAAGGAAGAAAAGGGTTACCTTCCTCAGTGGTATCGAGTAGGGGCGGAGTGGAAGGAGGAGAAAGTTGGGAGTTTCAGATGTCTTTTTGCGCCACGATCCCAAAGTTGCCTCTCTAATCGACCCTGTATCGCGGGGTTTGAAAGCGGGAAGGAGGTAGTCGAGGGTTTCGGTCGGTGGTTGTTAGGTTTGTGGGTTAATTTAATTTAATTGACTAAAAATAATAATTAATTAATTAATTATCAAAATAATTATGATTAGATAAATTTATATAATTATTTAATAATTAATTATTAAAGTAAATTAAGAATAAAATTTAAATTTAATAAAACTTTAACTATTTATGAATTAGTTTAATAAATATCTAATTAAATTATTAATTAATGAATGTTAAATTATTTTAATAAATAATTAATTCAATAAATACATAATTATTAATTGCC
This sequence comes from Phalaenopsis hybrid cultivar, assembly GCA_002079205.1. Taxonomy (NCBI): domain Eukaryota; kingdom Viridiplantae; phylum Streptophyta; class Magnoliopsida; order Asparagales; family Orchidaceae; genus Phalaenopsis; species Phalaenopsis hybrid cultivar. The sequence goes on from JXCR01021458.1 coordinate 241,842, forward strand.
ATAATTATAACTAAAGTAAATTTTGACTGAACTTAGTAATTATATTATTAATAGCAATATTAAAGTAATGCTTTAATTAATATACTTAAATAGTGCATGTCAAAAAGATTTATATAATTTAAATGACTATAACATTTCTTATACAAAAATAATTGTCGTGATATAAACATCTCCATATTTATTAAATTCAAATTTATAAAATTTATTAAAATTTACTTAAGTTGAATTTTACTTGCAACAAAAAACTTCTAACTTTTTTCGCACTATATAATAACTTAAAATCCTTCTAATTTCTTTCATCTCACACTTTTAATATCTAAGAAAAATATTGGTNACATTTCTTATACAAAAATAATTGTCTGATATAAACATCTTCATATTTATTTAATTCAAATTTATAAAATTTATTAAAATTTACTTGAGTTGAATTTTACTTGCAACAAAAAACTTCTAACTTTTTCTCACTATATAATAACTTAAAATCCTTCTAATTTCTTTCATCTCACACTTTTAATATCTAAGAAAAATATTGGTTGCAGTGGTTTTTGGTAATATATTATCATCCAATAATATTGCAAAATAAATCATAAATTAACAATCAATTAGAATTTTATAAAAATAAAATAAATAAAAAAATTTTTGAGGGAGTTCGATAAAATGGAAGTGTTGAATCTTTAATTATCATGTAGATTACGACCAAGGAATAAAATGTCGGTAGAATGAAAGAAAAGAGAGTAAGAGAAACAAGACAAGTAATGCTTCGTGAAAATAACCTTATTTAAGATCATAAGAAATGTATAGTAAATTACATGATTGTCCCTCATTTAATGGGGATGTTATCATAATTTATTAGTCATTACATCTTTACATATTTGTAACTAATTCATAAATGTTTTGACCATATAACGGTTGTTGACGTCATTCCATATCTAAAATTACCCTTAACAAGGCTTTATATTCGTAACTATCTAGCTTGGTCACTTGGTATTCATTGGATCGGCCTAGGTCATTCAACCGACTANCTCACTATATAATAACTTAAAAGCCTTCTAATTTCTTTCATCTCACACTTTTAATATCTAAGAAAAATTTGGTTGCAGTGGTCTTTGGTAATATATTGTCATCCCATAATATTGCAAAATAAATCATGAATTAACAATCAATTAGAATTTTATAAAAATAAAATAAATAAAAAAATATTTGAGGGAGTTCGATAAAATGGAAGTGTTGAATCTTTAATTATCATGTAGATCACGACCAAGGAATAAAATGTCGGTAGAATGAAAGAAAAGAGAGTAAGAGAAACAAGACAAGTAATGCTTCGTGAAAATAACCTTATTTAAGATCATAAGAAATGTATAGTAAATTACATGATTGTCCCTCATTTAATGGGGATGTTATCATAATTTATTAGTCATTACATCTTTACATATTTGTAACTAATTCATAAATGTTTTGACCATATAACGATTGTTGGCGTCATTCCATATCTATAATTACCCTTAACAACGCTTTATATTCGTAACTATCTAGCTTGGTCACTTGGTATTCATTGGATCGGCCTAGGTCATTCGACCGACTANGTCATGTAGATCACGGCCAAGGAATAAAATGTTCGTAGAATGAAAGAAAAGAGAGTGAGAGAAACAAGACAAGTAATGCTCGGTGAAAATAATCTTATTTAAGATCATAAGAAATGTATAGTAAATTACATGATTGTCCTCATTTAATGGGGATGTTATCATAATTTATTAGTCATTACATCTTTACATATTTGTAACTGATTCATAAATGTTTTGACCATATAACGGTTGTTGGCGTCATTCCATATCTATAATTACCCTTAACACCGCTTTGTATTCGTAACTATCCAGCTTAGTCACTTGGTATTCATTGGATCGGCCTAGGTCATTCGACAGACTAAATGATCTGTGGTCACCTTTGTTGAGGGAACCTATTGCGGAGTAACATTGCTCATGTGAATGATGATTTCATCTGGCAAATGGTGTTTTATTGTGATCTGATAGGTAGCCTACATTTGGTTAATATGTCTATATTGAAGGAATTCTCTCCAGGCTACTGTTGATTTTTGTAATGGTAGATGTTAGTTGCATAAGCATCGACGCAATCAAATGGTTTTCGTTTGGTTGATCTATCATTCATTTGATCACCTTAAGAGGTTGATTGGTATAATAACAAATGTTCACACATCAATCCTCTTCGTGCAGGCATATTTCTGATGTACATAATTAGTTCCTTGATTCTCTTATTTTATTTAAAGTGACAATTGTCAAGAGAATACGATAATTAAATAATAAGATTGTTCACATAATGAGTAATAAATATTATCAATAATTATACTCCATTTATTTTCATGTTATTTTTCCCTATAAATAGGGTGCGAAGTGTGCTTTCCTTCCTTCACATTTCTTGATTTTTCTGCCTTTTAATCGGTCCTATTTGCAAACGACTATGTCAGGTGCTATGAAATCGGTGAGTGAGGAAGTACTAATGAGGGCATTATGGCTTCCATACTTCAAAAACTCACCCTTCTGGGGGATAAGAGAAAGGAAGCTGAAATTTCTCGCCCGGTCCAAAAAAAAAGAGCAGGTGAAGAGGCCCGACTAATTAAGAAGAGAAAGAAAAATGAGAGAAAAATGGTTGGTACCAAAAAGTCAGTTGAATTGACCAAACCTAAGGGATTTAAATAATTAAACAGCTGACAACAAAGAAGCTACGAGTAGAAGTGGTTGGGGAATCGTCTAATTTGATACCACTTCTAGAGGTGTGGAGTCGTAAAGGTGGACATGTTTTAGATTCGATACCACTTTGCCAGCTTCCAGCTCAAGTGTCATCTCAAGATAGAGAACTATTAGCAACGATCGTGCAAGTTCTGCCACCAAAATTTTCTCTGCTTCATCTGCTCAAAGTGATGCTCCACCTCGGTAGATGATCTACTTTGGCATTTACCTAACAAAGCTATCTAATCTGCCGACTAAAGTTAGTCCTCCTATGCCTGTTGCTTCTTTTTTTGTAGAGTTTCCCTAAATTGAAGATAGAGCACACGATTGGTAATCTAGATGTTTCTTTTATCCAGTCTTTCAATTTATTCTTATGACACAGATTCTGATACTATAGAGGAAACAGTGGATATAGAGGCTCTCCATGCTCAATTCGTAGATGTGGAGGTTCTCCATGCCCAAGCGTGGGCCTCAGTTGCAAATGTGAAAGCTCTCCAGGCTAAGGCAGTAATTCTACAGGGTGAACTGGCTGAATTTTGTGTCACCAGTTTGATGTCCTATGTTAACAGAAGGAAAAAAAAAAGATAGAGAAGTATAAGTTTAGTGGACGTGCATTGTATATGAGTATGATGAAGCGAGGTTTGTTCTTGCCCTAAGCGCCAGACGACCCGCTGTAAAATATTTTTTATATAAATAAAATTTCATAGTCATTTTCATAATTTAGTCATCATTTTTTTCTTGATTTTTGACATATTGACGAAACCCGATGTGGCACTTCGGCTTCCCATAAGACCCATATAGAGGTTTAAACAGACGTTAAGTTAAGCTTTTGTACTTTTCACTTGCTATTTTTCAGATTTTAATGGATCTCAAGTACTCTCCTCAAATTTTTGGCTTAGTTAGATCGATCGAGAGATCAATACTCACTGATTTCAATGTTAAGTTGTTGGACGAGACTTGTGTCTATAACACAAGTGTCATCTCAGAGCAAGTAGGTGTGAATGTCTGGGCTACTAAATAATTGAATGATGAATGACCAGACCTGCAATTACGCAACTATTTAGCTTCCAAAAGATAAAAAAAATTGACCCAATTTGTACTTAGCAGCTAGTTTTCGAAATTGATATGTTACAAAATTTTTAATTAATAGTTTACATACTAGGGGTAGTACACAAGTATACGTATCGTTTTAAGTAAAATAGGGATTTCTTTAAAGCGCCCAGTATTGATCCCACAGAGAAGCGAGGTAAGCAATCCCCTAAGTTAATGCTAGTCTACTACTATAAGGCTTTAGTTTGGGATTTTTAAAAAGTTTGTCTAAACTCACTAATTTAATTTTAATTTAAATTTAAATAAAAACCTCAATTACAGAGACTGGATAAATTTTGGAAAATTTGTATATATTTAAAATCCCTTTCCCATTATGATGAGATCATAATTATTGTAGGAATCACATATTTAAAGATTTAAATGTAGTTTCGTGACAAATTTGAGCATACCTAGCATTTACCCTCTTACAAGTGCATAAAGAAAACTGTTTAATCCAGAGTTAAGTTCCTAAATCCATAGTTAGACTGGGAAAATACTAGCTCTCACTCTAGAGTTCATACTATCTCTTTGCCTGGGGGCTAACATCTAGCCTTAGTTTCCCAACTTCTGGATCAAATTGGAGGTTCTAGCTTATCACTCCATAATCACCAATTTACACCCATCAAAACTTATTTTCATATCTATTTGCACTTTTCTTAGATTGTAGTCTCCTTCTTCGTAAGGTTAATGTGGTACTCACTAGTTTGGTGAAATTGTAATCCTCTTAAGTCATTATATTTCACAGCGGATTTTAACATTCCAAGTGATCATTTTGTAAAGTAAATTAAGGACTAGTGAAAATATCATCAAAAATTTGAAATCTTCAAATCTTTCTAATCCTACACATAGTTAATTCTCATCACATGGAGAAAAATTAAAGAACAATATTCACTAAGCATGGAGAAAACACATGAACTCTTCATTACAAATGGCATTGAAAACACACAACTATATTGTAATAATTCAAAGCAATTTCAAAAAGAGTCAAAACTTATCTTTAAGGAAGTTCCACTCCCTCCTTGCACGACAGATAACAATCCTTTACACTTCTTCCAAAGCCCCAAAAGTCTCAAACACTCCACACACACACACGCACACACGCACACACACACACACACACACACACACACACACACACACACGCACACGCACACACACACACGCACACTCACACACACAACTTTGAAGAGGCACACCAAACTCCTCTCCAAATCTCTCCTAAACTTTCTTTCATAATCCTCATGAGAGGCGTCAAGCCCCCTTTTTAAAGAGACACAAAACACCTCTTCATTCCAAGAAACACACCTCTTCACTCCACACCTCTTCATTCCAAAAGATGTGAAATTCTAAAAGGTATCTTTCCAAATGTCTTGATTCATTGAATATCACCTTGGTGTGTGCATAGCCCAGAAGCTTCCATAATATCTCTGAACCACTAAAAGACATCCAAAAATGTCCCTGGATGGTTTTTGGTACCTAGGAGCCAGTCAGTGCGCCTAGGCGCCATTTTCTCGGTGATATTAGTGCCTAGGTATCATTTTCTCAGTGATACTGGCGCCTAGGCCCTACTTTCTGGCGCCTAGGTGACAAACTGCAGGCATCAACCCTGTTTCGCTCTATTTCTCCTCATTTCTTCCCGTTTCAGCTCTTAACCACTCGAAGTGTTATACCTACAAGATAAACATGAAAATAACATTTCTTTAAAGTGTAATTTTATCCAAAGACATTTGGTAAATGTAATGGAGATTATGCATAGAAAGACATACCAAAATGCTCCAAATCAGAATTTTCTTCCTTGCTTGATTTGACTCCAAATTGCACCATTTTTGTTATATTTTCTCCAAAACTCCATTTTTTTGTACCTGAAACTAAAAACATGAAAATACATTCCTTTAAAGTGCAATATCATCAAAAAATCAGCACAGAATGTATATAAAAAATAGGTAATTTTTAGGCGTGTGAATTTTCTCAAACTTAAACGTTACTGTCCTCAAGTAACACTACAACTTTAAAAATATGTTGATTTATGTTAGTGGTTCTTTAAGATGACCTAAAATTTTGTTATATAAATTTTATTGTATAACTTAAAAGAATTTTGGTAAATTAAATGATATCTAAGGTATCAAAATATTTAGTATTAAATTTAGGAATCCTATTTTTCTATTCAATTCAAAAATAATTGAACTTTTTCAAACTTGGATTCTTAGAAAAGTATTAAATTCAGAATTTATGAATTCTAAAATTAATTTTACTAATGCTTTCTAAAATTAAGTTTAAGAACGATCCTAGGTATCCTTAGAAAGATTCAAGTGAAATCAATTTTTAATTTGATCATAATCCTCGAGCATCTCCCCACATATTTTTTTTCTTTTGTTTTACTTTTCTCTTTTTTTTCTCCTCTTTTCTTTTTCTTTTTAATCTTTATACTTTTTAATGTGAGAATTACTATATGTGAATTAACATTTAATGATAATGAGTTTCACTATCAATTTTCTATTATTAAAAACTTATTTTCTATCCTTAACTTAAAATATAATATTAGGAAAAGAATTTTAAATGGAAATTAAATTCTTCAAAAATTATTATTCTAATAATCTTTAATTTTTCAAAATTTAATTTTTCCTACTATAAATAGTAAAGTCATTTCCCTATTTTTTGTATTAAACATCTTAACTTTAGTTTCATCCTTTTTACTAAAGTTTCTACTAAGTCATCCTATTGCATTTTAATAATTAAAATTTTAGTAATTTTAAGATAACTCCACATAACAAAAATCATTTTTCCAAAAAAATTTATTTGTAGTTTCTTATATGACAAGTATAGTTTAATTTTGAACTTTATTTTTCTTCCTTCCCTCAAACTTGAATTTTTAAATATTTTTCAATCAGTACAGATAAATATGACAGGAAGAATATTTTGAAATTGATAAATATATGCTAAATGTTAAATTGAACTAAAAGGAAGCATAAACTTTAGTACAAGTACTAAGTATAAAAGCAGGCATGTATAATTTTTAGGTTCGCAATAGAGGGAATTACTATATAATAAATAAGGCATTAATATAAAGATAAGTACATCTAACGCAAACAATGTTAACATTTATTTCATAAAAAACTAAGATACAAGCATAGTCTACTACACTATCATAACATCACACTTACAACACATATATTAATCCATACAAACAACAAACCTAAGACAACTACACATCAGATTTCAACACATAAACTAAAAAACCTTATCATTAACAATCATACTAACAAAGATAACCATGAGTTGTCTCCCACGAAACGCTTGATTTAATTTCGTTAGCCTGACAAAAAGTTTCTCCCAGATCAGAATTCCATTTAAGTAATCCTTGATTAATCAACCAATATTTTCAGATCCTGAGATTCTTACTAAATCCTTAAATTTTAATTTTTCTTTCAGTTCTTCCTTTTTAGATTGATTCAGATTATAATTCCTCATGTTTCTTTCTAGATCCAATATTGTTCTTATGATTTTATTAATTTGTGTATTAATTTCATCCTTAAAATTTATAAGAAATGAATCGATATTTGATAATTCAAGATCTCCTAAATTTTGGATTGGATTCCCTCGAGATGATTCAGATTCTAGATCAATTTCTATTAGGTTACTCTTCTGTGCAAGTTGTCTTCTAATTTCTCCCCTTAGGGCTAAGGAAATGTTGAAGATGGTTTTTCTATATTTATCTTGGTTGACGAAATAAGTTCTCTAATTCCTGAGAAATTTCTTCCATTGGTCTATCAATCTTTTTTTCCTCATTTCTCAACTCAATGTTTATTTGAACCATATACTCCAATTCTCTTCCATTTATTAATTGGATAGCTGAATCTTGCCCACCATTATTCTCCTTATGGTCTATCTCAGGGTCAATAAGTAAAATTTCTAGATGATAACTGCTAATTGAATTAATAATCTACCTCAATTGGTGTTTTATATTCCTAATTGCGACCCCTTTACTTTCCAATTGACTCTCCATTTGAATCGCAACATCTTCTATCAATAACTTCTTCTCCTCATTATGTGGGTTGAAGTTAAATCTATGAGTAAAAGAAAGTCCATCATTAAAATTGTCCTAACTATTCCAATTACATATTTGATTAAATTGATTATACTCCCACCATTGGTTTTCTCCTCCAAAAGTATTATTTCAGTTAAAGTTTGAATGATTTTCCCAATCTGGGTTGTAAATATCAGAATACGGATTGTATATCCCATGGCTAGTTTCAATCAATTGTCCAAATATATTTTCTATAAAATTTGTGTGCCCTTGAGTATAACTTTCTACATATTGATCTAACTTCCTCGCAATATCTACAACTTTAGAAGCTAAAGTAGTAAGCACATCTTTATGAAACTATGCTAGTCTCTTGGGGTTTACTCTATCGAAGCTATTAGCATTATAATAAAAAACTGAATATTCCTTATTTAGTTGATCCGCTATTTTTACATTAAATTTATTGAGTCTTTTCTTATTTATGATCCTCTTGAAATTTCTCTCTAGATCTGAGTCATAAGGTTCGAGATCTGTAGCTCCTGAACCACACATACAAATTTAAGGACTTAACTAATAAGACATATATCAAAAATATTTTTGGTATTTTAGACTTTTTCTTAAAATAAACACATAAAAACACACAAGGTAATAACACTATAATTTTTAAATCTAAGTCTTACAGGTTCAACTAAAATTCTCGTAAAGTTCTTACTATAGCTTCCCGACAACGGCGCCAAAAACTTGACCCAAACCGCAATTACACAATCATTTAACTTCCAAAAGATGGCCAAAAACTTGACCCCACTTGTATTTAGTGGCTAGTGTGCAAAATCGATATGTTATAAAATTTTTAATTAATAGTTTACACACTAAGGGTACTACGCAAATATACGTATCGTTTGAAGTAATATAGCATTTTCTTTAAAGACCCCAATATCGATCCCACAGAGAAGTAAGGAAAGAAATCTCTTAGGCTAATTATAATCTACTATTATTAGGCCTTAGTTTGAAATTTTCTAAAAGTTTGATTTTTTTTTTAAATTCACTAATTTACTTTAAAATTAAAATTAAATAAAAACCTAGTCTACATAGGCTGGATAAATTTTGGAAAGTTTTTATATATTTAAATTCTCGTTCCCCTTACAATGACATCATAATTAGTGTAGGAATCAAATATTTAAAGATTTAAATATAGATTTGTGACAAATAGTAGCATTTCTATTTTTTACCATATTACAAGTGTATAAAGAACATTGGCTAATCCAGAGCCAAGTTCTTACATCCTTGGTTAGGGTGGGAAGATACTAGCTCTCATTCTAGAGTTCCCACTATCCCTTAACCTTAGGTTCCTAAGTTTTGGATCAAATTGGAAGTTCTAGTCTGTCAATCTAAAATCACCAGTTTACTCTAATCAAAACTTATCTTCCTATCTATTTTCACTCTCATTAGATTGTGTCGCCCTCCTCGTAAGGTTAGTGTGGACTCACTAGTTGGGTGAAATCATAGCCCTCTCTAGTCATATTTTGCAACAAATTTTAACATTACAATTGATCAGTTTATAAAGTAAATTAAGGATCGGTGAAAATACCATCACAATTTCAAAATAAAAGAAATCTTCAAATCATTCTAATTCCACAGACAATTAATTTTCATCACAAGGAGAAAGAGCAAAGGAAAAAACTCTCTAGGCATGGAGAAAACACATGGATTCTTCATTCCATATGACATTCAAAACACACAACTATATTGCAATAATTTAAAGAAAATGCAAGAAGAGTCCAAGACTTATCTTTATAGAAAATTCATGCTCTCCTTGCACAACAAATATCAATCCTTTGCACTTCTTTCAAAGTCCCAAAAGTCTCCAACACTTCACACACACACACACACTCACACACGCCACCTTAAAGAGGCACACCAAACTCCTCTTCAAATCTTTTCTAAACTCTCATATGGACTCCTCATGAGAGGAGCCAAGCTCCCCTTTTTAAAGAGACACAAAACACCTCTTCACTCCAAGAGACACACCTCTTCATAAGAGACACATATTTTCACTCCAAGAGACACACCTATTCACTCTAAAAGATGTGAAGTGCCAAAAGGTGCTTTTCCAAATGTCTTGATTCATTGAACATCACTTTGGGGCATGCATAGCCACCTAGAAGTTTCCATAACTTTATAGAACCACCAAAAGCAGTCCAAAAACTTCCCTAGATGGTTTCTGGTGCATATTGGCAAGCATGTGGTGCATAGGCACCATTTTCTTGGTGATACTAGCGCCTTTTTCTTGACGATTCTGGAACCTAGGCACAACCCTACGGACAACACCCCATTTTGCTCTGTTTCACCCCATTTCAACTCCAAACCTCTCCAAGTGTTATACTTATAAGATAAACATGAAAATAACCTTTCTTTAAAGTATAATTTCAATCAAATTTAGGTGATAAATGCAATGGATATTATGCATAGAAAGACATTTCAAAATGAGCCATATCATAATTTTCTTCTTTGCTCAATTTGACTCCAGATTGCACCATTTTCGTTCCATTTTCTTCAAAACTCCATTTCTTATACTTGAAACCAAAAACATAAATATCTTCCTTTAAAGTGCAACATCATAAAAATGAACAAAAAATGTACATAAAAAATAGGAAATTTTTAAGCGTGTGAATGATCAGATCTTTTACCATAATCAATTTTACTATGGACTTCATTTGCCCTTGTATATAAAGATCTAATCAATTTTTCAACTTCTATAGTGTGTTTTGATAACAAAAGAAGCCAAATTCCATTGTCTCAGTTATGACATGCGTGATTTACCTGTGATAAAAGTGCGTTCCTTAGTCCCACAAACTATTTTAGCATATGCTCTCCTCTGAGTTGAGCTAGATGGGTATGTGGTTTTCAGGACTGCCCAAAATTTTAATTTAGGGTGCACTTGGGAGAGGCATTTTGAAAACGTCGCTATCTGTTTGGAAAATGAGTTTTTGGGGTGCTTTTAAAAGCGTCGTTGGCCATTTAATATTAGACGCGGATCGCGGGTAGGACCCCGTGATACACCAAAATAATATGTTATTTTAAGTATACATTTTATGCTTATTTTTTTGGTGATATTACACTTTAAAGAATGTTATTTTCATGTTTTTATTGCAGGTATATCAATTTTAGGCATTTGGAGTAAAAGTAGCAAAAATGACGAAATTTGGAGCCAAAATAGTGAATTTTGGGAATTCTGGTGCTTGATGCGCCAGATTTTTGCCAGAAGTGTCATTTTAGAGAGAGATGACGCATGATGCACCAGATTGGTGCTAGAAGTGCCATTTGATAGAGAGCTTACGCCAGATTTGGCACCTGAAGCGCCGAAACCCAGAACAGAGCAGACTTAGGCAAGTTGGTGTCAGATGCGCCAGAACCAGTGTCAAATGAGTCAGAGATGACTTTTTGCAGATTAAGGTGGTTCAACACAAATTTTGCTCAAATTTCTAAAGGGAAACTTGTTCTAAACTTTCCTTGGATTGATTCAATGCATCTAGACAATTTGAAAGGTTCTTTTATAAAGGGATATGTCTCTTAGATCAATTGACATGTCTTTTGTCTTTTGAATTTAAAAGGGTTGACTTTTGGAAAGAATTTAGGAGGAAATTTTGAATTCTTTTTGGATGGAGGCAGCCTTTAATAAAAGAGAGGTTTTGTAAATAAAGTGTGTGGCGTGTAAGAGGGGAGAGAGAGAGAAAGTCAAGGGCTTGGAGATTTTCTTCGAGGATTGTAAAAAGAGAGGGAAGGTGAGAGATTTCTTCTCCATTACACTTCTAAGAGAGAATTAAGAGTGCTTGTAAGGAGAGAAAAAAACTTGAAGAGAACTTCTAGGGATTTTCTTAGGAAGGATTATGACATAAGTTATGTCTTTTATTTCTTTTTATTTTGTAAACTTGCTTTTAAATATGAAATCAGCATTTTGGTGTATCCTTCTCATGGATTCTGAGTACTCTTCTTTTTCCTTCTCACCACTTTGAGATATGATTTTGTGAAGAATTGATTTAGTTTTATACGGTTTTAAATGTCAATAATTTGTGATGATTTGAACTCCGATTTTCATTTACTTTTTTATCTGACCAATTGTTGACCTCACTTGTGGTTGAGGTTTAATTTTTCCTCTTTAGTAGCCTAAGGTCTAGCCATATGAGTTTCCTATTGACTATTCTTAGAAAACTAGATAAGAAACCCTCACCATTAGAAATTCTAAACTCTTCTCCACTCAACTTGAAGTTCCACATATTGGTCCTAACCTCTAGCACTTAGTAGGTGTGGTCACTATGGGGGAACTCAAGATGAGTCACCCGTAGGACTGCTGGACCTTAGGGTTAGTGTTGGTCTAGGGCTTAAGGCACTCACTTCACTCACAATCACTCACTACTCTAAACCCAGAATTTCCTGACTTTGGTCCCTTGATACTTTTGGGAGACTCATGTAGGTGGTCCCCTAAACTCATTAGCTCTAGGCTAGGGTTTAGCTAAGACGCTACATAGAGGACCCAAAATGGGGTTTCCAATGGTCCATGGCTTATTGATGGTGGTTGGCACTCCAACTCTACCAAGATACCCAACCTAGCCTTCCCCTAAATTCCCCAAATTACCTAGATGCCTTTGGGACCCCAAATTTGGCTAAAATTCCCAAATCTTCCCAAAATACCCAAATTGGTTCAAAAAATCATTTCAAACACCTTGAAAACACCCAAACTACCCAAAATCACCAAAATTGGCCAAATTACCGAAATTACCCCTCTTTACCCCAAAATTCCAAAAAATCCCAAAACCCCCTAAATATTCTCAATTTCATTTTCCTCAACTATCGCATGACGCAATTTGGCCAATTTAACCATCTTTGACCAAAACCCTCAAATTGCTCTTTAAAGGCCATATTTTCCCCAAATCACTCCAAATGTTTATCAAATTGATCTCAATTTACCACAATTTCAATTCTAAACTCAAATCCACTCTTTATGTGACCAATATAGACCAAATTCAAGCTCAATTAGTCCATCATTTGAACCCAATTTTGGCCCCATGATTTAGTTCCACCAAATTGAACCCATGACCTACTCTATCTGCCACAATTTGTGTTTAAAACCTTCATAAATCCGCATACATCAAACTTGACCTTCAATTGGTCTTAGTGAGGCCTTAATTTCATTTGATTTCAACCTAAGTCCAAAAGCCCCAAATTTACCCGAAATTGGCCATGTCTCAAAATCTCACCAAATTGATGGCCTTAGCCCCAAAATTTCCACTCCATACCTTCATGAAAAATATTCAAAACAACTTCCTTGATCATTTGAACCATTCAATTTGGACTTATCCCAAGGCTAGCCTAATCTAGACCCATGTCTAGCCCAACATTCCCAAATTAACCAAATTTTAAAAATCTCTCAAATTGACCTATCAATTGAACTCTAAATCACTTCAACCCTTCACCAAGAATCTTCATAACATATACACAATGTTGATCAATCAATTGGTCCAATTGACATGGCTAGCCTAGCCCAAACCCAAGCTTTGATCACTTGAACCCACATTGAACCAATGCACTAAAGATGGCCTAACTACCCCAAAGCCACCAAATTAATGATTCCACAGCCATTAGTTGGACCCTAGTGGCCAGCCTAAACCTCTTAAAACCACCTAAACTAAGTCATGAACCAAAGGTCCCCTAAATTAAGGGATTTCATGTCATATTTGCTTAAGCTTAGGATATTTTTGCCAAAACAAAGCCTAAAAACATTAAGTTGTTGTAACTTATTCCCCTGGCTCACCTGACCTCCCTAGCCACCTCCCCTGAACGGTCGGCCAGGCTAGTGGCCAGAAAATGGCCAAACCGAGAGCCACCCCCATGGGATTAGACCCAATTCAAACCTAGAGGTCACCTCATCCAAATTAAAGCTTAGAGCCTCTCTGCCCTCCACCTAGGCAGCACATTTCACCCCCCAATTGGCCATGGCAGCAAGCCTAAGGTCATTTTATAAAAAGCTCCCCTCCACGGCCAGGGAGAGAGAACTAAAAATTCCTCTAAGGACTTCCCCAAATTGATCCCAAATCTTCTTTGAGACCTCCTCAGTGCAACCCAATCACCACACTGCCCTGAATCGCCTTTTCGGAGCCCAATTTTTTAGCTCAAAATCTTGTCGGAGACAGGACAAAGCTCTCCACACCTCTAAACCCCACCAAACTTAAATTAAACTCACCCACACCTTCACCACATTGAGAGAAGCCAAAGCCCTATCAAATCCCCCTTTCATAAAGCCCCTAACATAACTCTAGACCAACACCTGAAATTGGCCTTGGTCGAATTTGGGTCTAGACATTTCACCTTAGCAAGAGGCTTAATCCTTAGCTTCTTTGGACCCCAAAAAAGTGCTGAGTCTCTCTGATCGAAGCTTCCCTTCTCAGAGCCAAGGTATTGAACCTCTCCTTCTCCCGAGCCTATTTTGATTCTCCATTTAATTAGGCTTAATTTAATTGCATGATTACCGTATTAGATATGTTTGTCCCACTTAGATGAGCCCATAAGATTAAATTTGAGGTGATTTGGTTGAGTCTAGGCTGAGATCTTAGGGTTTTAGTATGGACGGTCACGGGATCACTCTATCGGGGACGATGACGGGGAGTCGTCCAATCGCGTGTGTATTGGATAGATGGAGGAGATCGAGCTAGACAGTGTTTCCTTACATGAACCGCGAGCCGAGTCAGCAGCTACGTGGATGGCGGCGTCCAACCAGAGCACGCCACATGTGCTTTCAGAGCTGCCTAGGATACAGTCAGTGTCGCGCATTTAAATAGATAAATAGGGAATTTAAAAAATCAGAAAATGATCTCTAGCTTTAAAATTCATATCTTGGTGTAAAAAAATCATAAAAATAAAATAAAAATACTCTCTTACTCAGTGAACAGATTAGAATAATGTGAAAATGATTTGGAGTCCATTTAATGCATATTTTATTTTTAATTATTTAAACACTGATTTGGATTTTTTGATTCTCCATGCATGCAGTAATCTCACCATGGCTTGAAATTTTAGCTTGTTGTTGACTCTGTCTTAGGGAACATTCCATGATTTTTCCAAAGTCATAGGAGGTCCGTAGACAAAGAATCATATTTTTCAAGTTTATGTACATTATTTGCTTAAATTAATCATGGAAATTAGCATGTTGCTTAGAAAAATACAAGAAAATTTTGAAAGGTTTATGATGACCAGAGAGCCTTCAGGAAAATTTTTCATGAGCCAAGCCATTCAAAATACACCTAATCTTTACAAACCCTAAATCACTAAGATAATTACTTTTGAAAAATATAAAAAACAAAATGACTTGATTTTTTATCTTCACTATTTTTTAGGATTTAGAGAACTCACCATAAAAATTTCAAAGCATTTTGAGTTCATTTGGTAACTTAAATTGATTTTTAAATATAAATAACATTTTTGACACTAAAATGATTTTTAATAATTAAAATATAACTTGAAAAATTATAAAACTTGGTTTTTTGAGTTCTCTGTGATCAGGGGTATTTTCTAAAAATAAAATCGAGTTTAAAATAAAAACTTGATTTTTAACCTATTTTAAATATTTAAATAATTAAAAATCCATAAAGATCACAAAAATAATAAAATTCATGGAAATATTCTAAATTGATTCTTAAGCACTTATGAATAATTAGAATATTTTTCCTGATTTTTTAAATAAAGATACTGAATTTTAAAGCTTAAAAATAATTTTTAAAGGCTAAAAATGGGTTTTCACTAAAAATAATTCCAATAAATCAAATAAAACTTATAAAAATATAAAATTTTCTCCTTTAAGTTCTCTAACCTTAGGAAGATTTTTCGAAAATATAAACTTAATTTTTCTCATTTAAAATATTTTATATTTAATAAATACTTCAGAAATTAATATAATTCTTAAAATTCAAATAAAATTCAAAAAATCATGAAATTTGGTTTAAAAGCTTCTCTAGTCTAGGTCTACCTCCAATCAAAATTGCAAAGAATTAGGATTTGTCTTGGTCAAGTTAGGATTTTTCTTTGAAAAATCCTATTTTGCATGAAAACAATTATATAAATTAAATTAAATTTTCAAAAATCACATTTTCTCCTCTAATGTCTTAATTGACCCATTAATGAGGTAGGATAAAAATTTTAAAGTCATTTGTATTGAATTTGACAAATTATGAAGTGTTAGAGCCTTAGGGGCAAATGTGTAATTTTGGAAATTTAGCCAAAGTCATTTGGATTAAATTTGATAAATTATGAAGTGTTAGAGCCTTAAGGGAAATTGTGTAATTTTGGAAATTTTATCTTAATTAACATTTAGGCTTAATTCAAGGAGGAAAATGGGCAACCTCTGATCTTAATCAGTTTATTTGGATTTTTGAAACACAAGGGGTTAATTGTAATTATGAAGTGTTAGAGCCTTAGGGGCAAATGTGTAATTTTGGAAACCTTGCCTTAATTAAACATGTTAGACTTAATACAAGAAGGGAAATGAGCAACCTCTGATCTTAATTTGATGTTTGAAACACAAGGGGTTAATTGTTGGAAACCAACCTCACTTTCTTAATTGAAAAGATAAGTTAATAAATTTCTAAATTATTAAAATTTCATTAAAATAAAATGAACCCAGGACTTAGGGGTATGACTTTTGAAATCAATAATTAATTAATCTAATACCCCTATTTTGATTTTCAAATGAAATTCAAATCATGAATCATGACCACCTAAAGCTTAACCTTTTCAAAACTAATTAAGACACTCACCGAGGCCTTAAGTGCTTAGTAGTGACTTAGGCTAAATCAAGTTCCATTTAAATGAGGATTAGAAAAGTAAATATCATTGAAAATTAGAACATCTTTCAAACACTATAAGCCCAATTAGGTCCAAAATTTGGCTAAGTGTTCCAATAACACTAACTTGCCCCTTTAAGGATCTTCACCCACATAATCTTCAAAATTAAATTACAGATGATAATTACCTTACTCTTAGGGATAATTGATACCTCAATGTTCATGTAGCATTAGGGTGTTCATAGGATGAATTATTAAGCAACATAATAAGTTTAAATGAGCTCGAGGCTTTTCACCAGGTGATAAGAGGGAAGCATGGACCTGCTTCTTCCTCTTAACCTGTTGGATACCTCAGATATCTAATAAACTTAATATATTTTGCTTGACAACATCATCCTTAATTAAACTCCTAAGGACCCATCAAGATATGACCTAGGGTTAGCTAGGTCGTCAAAATTTTACTTCCCTGTTTCATATAAATTGCCTTAACATGCCTTTTGAGTTTCAAATGGTGGAACGAGAAGACTCGTCAAGTATGCTCTTATAATTTTTAGCATCGTCTTTCTTGTACTTTCATACTGTACTTTTATACCTGTAAATTTGCAATCTAAACAAAGACACCACCCTGCATGAAAACTAAAACTATTAGGATAGCCACAAAACCAAAACAACAACTAAAACTAAAATCAACCAAGATAAAATTCACTGCCACAACATTCAAAATATAAAACAACTCAAAATTTAATCACAAACATCACACAAAACTACAATTGCAACAAAATTAAGATGTCTCTATCGGATGATCAGGAATTCTTCGGAGGAGATAACCTACGGTTGTTAACGAGGCTTCCCACGGTCTAAATGAAATTATGGAACTCATTAAGTTGAGTTTAGTAAATTCATTTGGACTAAGTGA
>JXCR01021458.1:259732-270367 GCA_002079205.1 Phalaenopsis hybrid cultivar
CCTTTCACACCTCTACGTCCGATCTCATTGAAAAGTCCTACCCTTTGGAATTCCTTGAAGATAATATTTCCTGATTTTTATCGAGAGTCTTCTTAGGTGACTTTGGTCATTTAAGATGTAGTTAACTACAAGGGCTTTCCCTTATAGAAAGCTTTTCTCGAACCCAGCTTAATATAAACCCTATTTAATTATTCATATTAAATAAGGAAAATTATCAGAAAATAAAATGGTTTCGCAGTCCAAACGGATGACATATATTCCTTAGTTTATTTGGTTGAGCCTCATCCTCAAGTCTTGTGTTTATCCTTCGGGATAGATACAGGATTTGAGGTATAGCACTCTTTTATTTAAACTATAAAAATATAAGATCAGCTTGATTTCATATTTTTTAAAAACTAAATATATATATATGTAAATTAAAACTTCCTTCCGAAGCGGGCGACGGGATTTTGATTCTGGTGATCGACAACTTCTTACGGGCAACTCCTAAACCAAAATAGTGCTGACAGCTTCTGGCGACTCCGTTGGGGAGTAGCTTTTCTCTCCATACAAATAAAAAAATATTATCTTCACACATCGGTAATGTGTCCATGTCCCTCTTGGACCAAATTACCCTTCTTCCATTGGCATACTTTACCCATTTCTGTCTTGAGAAAGTACAACTAACTCCTTGCACTTCAGGACTACCTGTTCAACCATCTTTGAATAGAGGGGTTCAGGAGACCATTAAGGACTCTTTAAATTTTCATGTGGGGTCGGACCCCCAATAGGTGTATCGATGGACTAGTTCAACCTGCGTGTTGGCTGCCACTAAATGGGCCCCGCACTGGGTCCTAAAATACTTCACATCTCCCTTCCAAATTTGATTTGCTGCTTTGCAAATCATGTTGTGCTACGCGCACTTTGAAATTTTCTTACATTAATTAAATTTTACACCTCTTAATTTTTCTTAAACAAGATTTTAAAATACTCATAAATTAAGACCCGGCCGGTCTACAGATCAACCTCTACTTTCAGTGCTTGCACTAAAAAGGTTACGAGGTTTTTGGCCATATAGCTAACCCTGAAACTTTCTGTTTTTAAGCCTATTGCAATGGCCTACCCAACGCTGACCTTTTCCTGCAACCTGCCAACGAGCCACGAAGCCCATAATCTTACTCCTACGTTTAAATTCGGAGCCGGATTTGAAGATCTTGAGGTCATCATCGGGAAAGCCCCGTTTGTAGTGATGAAGATCGCCACACTGGAAATACAGGAATCGTCTGCACAATTCAGTCTGAATTGTCTTCAAGACTTCCCTGCCTTGAAGAAGTCTAAAACTACTACCGCCACGACACCCGCTAAACCTACTATCCTCGCTGCTGCTAATGGGAAAGAAGTAATGATTATTCAGGATCCGACTGAGGGATTAACTGTCCCACCACCCTTGTTTGAAATAGGATCAAGTTCGAGGACTGTACCGCTAACCCAAACTCAAAAGAGGAACCGCAACAGAAGAGTTTGGAGGGCCATCAAAGCTCAGGCTCCCAAGGAGACACCCGTTGAGGAGGGGCCTCATCAAGTTGAAGAAGTGTTACCGAAAATTTATCCACTCCTATGAGGGAGTAGATTCCATCCTCTAACGGATACCGATGGATATGAAAGTATCCGTAGAATCACCGCCGCATTACCACCACTTCATGGACTTGGTGAGGAGAGAAAGAAGTTCACTCCTATCACCCGAGTTAGTGTAGTTTTCAAAAGGTTAGCTACCAAAGAAGGATGTTCAGTTAGCAAGTTACTTAAATCAGTGAGAGATGCAATTTTCCCTCGCATGAAGAAGGAAATTTTGAAGGACGTCAAATTCACCAGACAGTCCCACAAGACAACTAGAGTGCCACCTACTCGCATCCCCGTTTGGTTCTGTTTAGGGAATAAAGTTGATAACACAGTGATTACTACTAATTATACCGCCACCAGGACCGTAGGCCGTCGACCGGTTAATTCAAGACCGGGTTCGAAAATCTTACCCATCACCCATTATGGAGATATTTCTACAATCTCAAAGGCAAAGACAAGACGATTACCTGGCACTGTAGCGGTCTACACCACGGGGAGCATACTTTCCCTTGACATATTGATATTTCTACTAAGACACTCTGTCTTGAGACATCATCGTCGAAAAAGAAAAAGGTATGGGTACGCAAGTTCGCTGCACCGATACAGTCCAGTGAGCCCGCGGGACAAGAACAAGAAATGAAACCAGAGTCTGAAATATCTGACATCGTCGCAACAATAGCCAGGGAGATGGAGGAACAAGTAGAGGATGTCCATCATGGTCCTCCAGATCTTAAGGTGATTAAGGAATCAATAATTGAAGAGAAAGTTAAGAAACCCAGGATCGATATTTCCGAGTTAGCTCGAGAGCATGGAGTTTCCATTGATAGTAATGATGAAGATTTTGATTACAATGATTAATTGGAAGAAGATTTCATGGATGTCCATGTAATTGAAACAAGATCCGCCACATTTGTGCTCAAGGCTCAACCTCACATCAAGGAGAACGTGGTAGATGAGCTGCATAGGGTTGTCCTCCAAAGGGATGAGCATGTTAGTCTACTGGAGAAAAGAATAGAAGAGATAACCACAGTCATGACCGTTATGACCACCATTCAGGGGCAATCACAAGCATCGCAATTGGCTTCTCCAGAGGTCAATCAACCATAAATCATACACATCACAGATGAAAGAAGAGAGGTTGCTTCAGAAAATAGAGACGAGCAACACAGAAAGGATTCTCCATCAAATGGTATACCAAAAAAAGAATTTGTATGAGTATCTTTTGTATGGTTATGATATTTTCGTGTGGTTTCTTTTGCATGAGTATCCCAAGAGTTAAACACTCTAGAGTTCTCCACAATGTTTACCACAATGAAGTTCTCCCAATATTTTCTTTTGCTTTCTATTTTCATTTGCCCTTATTTTTTCTTCTCTAAGTTTCTTAATATCTTAAAGTCATTCATGTGATCTAAGAGAATAAGTTATTTGGAGAATAGGGCAATGAAATAGATAAACAGAGTGACAACTCCTCTCAATATTGACACCACCCAACTAATGGCAGTGGGCGACACGATCGCAGAGAATTGGCGGCAGCGGCGATGTTCTAGCGGTGAAAAAGTCAAAGGGGAGTGTAAATAAATAGGGAGATAAGCTTTGATGGGCGTAGAATTGATGATTCTATGGTGACATGCTATAACCTTTATCAAATTGGTCTTTAGTTCGGAACCTTAAATATGGTCGGTCCTAATAGAGAGGGCGTAGTGGGTAATCTGGAAGTGAGAGGCTAGGATCTACTCACTACAACCATATTAATCAAGAACTTAACTTTAGATTAGACAATATTTTTTATGCACTCATAAGAGTGTAAAAAATAGGTATGCTTTTATTTTTCATAAAACCTCATTTTTATCTTTAAGCATTTGATTCCTACACTGATTACAACCTCTTTGCAAGGGGAAAGACTTTTTATTATAATTGTACTCTTTTACACACTATAGTTTAGAAAATTTGCATTTACTTCTAACTTTAATTAGAATTAGAAAACTTTAGTTTAAAACTTTTTACACAAAGCTTAATATTACTCTCCTACAAATTTTATTTAAAGTTTGAGTAGAAATATTTCTAAGCTGACATAGAAATTCAATTATTTCCCGTGGGTTTGATATTGGTGTTTTTAAGGAGTATTTTATATTACTTAAAATGATACATATACTTGCGTAGTACCCTTAGTATGTAAAGTAATAATCAATTTTATAACATACTTATTTTTCACACTAGTTATTGAATATAAATTGGTTCAAGTTTTTTGCCATCTTTCAGAATTTAAATAATTATGTAATTGCAGGTCACGTCAATGGTGTTCCTCCAAACTGATTGTTTTGTACCATTTGAATTATGTCAGGTTTTAGCTCAAATGAGTTGGCCACTACAACAAGGCTTTGTATGCTCAAATGAATTTCATCTACTATAGGGTTTGCATAGTCCCTTAAAGGTCTTTGATGATGTTCATTTTCAACAGTTTGATTATTAATATTATTGTGTAATGTGTTTGTCATTTCATGTAAAATATGAAGTTCTTATCATTTTATAATTTTTCTTATAGTTCGTTCTAACTCAGAATCGTAAGATACTAAACCTTCAAATTCTAAACTACGCATACAAAAGTAAAAGTTTAGAATTTAAAATAAAATAAAATTAAATTAAACAAAAGTTTTAAAAAAATTTCTCTTCTATTTCATTTTTTTTCTCTCTCCTTTTTTTTAATAAAATAATTTTAACCCATAAACAAGCAATTATATATTTGAAAAATACCACAACTTTCCTAAAATAAATAACAATTTAAATAAAAATTTTTCAACTCAAAATTTTGTTGCTTCCTTTTTTCCTTCCCCAGCAACGACGCCAAAAACTTGGCTCGACCAACAATTACAAGGTTTTTTTAATTTCAAAAAGATGGCTAACAACTTAACACAATATATTTTAGAAACTAGCGTGCATAATATATATGTTATAGAAATTAAAAATTGATTAAGAATATACACACTAGGGACATTACGTAAGTATACATACCGTTTCAAGTAATATAGCAAGGAAGGTGAAGCTCTTTTTATGGACTTAGTAAAACTTTGCTTTAACTCTAGACAATTATCTAAGAAATATGGTAGCAAGTGTATGTGTAAAAAAAGTTACTAATTTCTTACAAATTAAATTTCAAAGCTTAAATAAAATGTAGCATTTCTAAACTAGTTTTACGTAGAAAAGTTCAAATTATGTAAAAGTTATTTCCCCTTGCAAAGAGATCATAATCAGTGTAGGAATCAAATGTGTAATAGTTTAAATGTTATTTTGTGCCAAATTAAACCACACTTATTCTTAACCCTTTTCTGAGTGCATAAAGAATGTTGGCTAACTGATACGCTTAAAAAATGTTCAATTTTTCATATGCTTTTAATGCTTATATTCTACAATTTTCAATGATATTGCACTTTAAAGGAAAGTATTTTGTATATTTTTGGTTTCAGGTACATAAAATAAAGTTTTGGATAAAAATAAATAAAAATGGTGCAATTTGTAGCAAAAACAAGTAAAAAAGAAAATTTTATCTATCTGTTAGGAACCCAACACAACTGAAATGGGGCAAAACAGAGCTAAAACGGAGCCAAACGAAGCAAAATGGTGGAGCTGCACAGGGTGGGCGTCAACGACGCCAGAGTGCAGAGTGCGATGTAAAATTGGCACTGACGGTGCCCAAAACGACACCGACAACACCCGAGACAGTTAGGACGTGATGTTTGGCAAAATTCTAGAAGATTCAATGTATTTGTATGCTTTTTAGAAGGTTTCTTGAGGCATCTCTACACTATAATAGAGTGCTTTTATGTCAGAAAAAGGGGGTGTGTGTGAGTGGAAAAATGAGGAGAATGTTTAGAGATCTTAGAATAGAAGTAGAAATATAGATTTCTACCTTTTTGGAGAGATTGGTGAGGGGATTTTGAGAGAATCTGTAAGGGAATGTTTTAGCATTGCATGGATCAGCGGGAGACTGTGGGAGATATTTTCATCTTTCTTTCCAGGGATAAAAGCTAAGTATTGTGTTCTTCATTATCTTATGATTTTGTAAACACTTATATAGTGGATTTCCTTTGATGAAATAAAATTTTCTGTTGTATTTTCTTCATGTTTTGTGATGTGTTTTTCTTACTCTTTCTTTTTATTAGGAAATAATCGTATGAGAGAATTATGTCATTAATTTCCTTTTACTTTTGTTTTGCAATGAGTAGGATTCATATTTAGGATTTTGGGATGTATTCTAGAAGAAGTTTTAATTATAAATGTGATGTTTTTTACTTGCACTTCATTTACATTACAATAAAGCCTTGTTGTTGAGTTAAAATTCGTTGTAATTACATTAAGACCCGAGAGGGCGGTGTAATTCTGAACAAAGTGGAACCACATTCAAATTCCATGGATGGTGAAGTTCATGGGGGTTGAATGCAAATAAATAGGGAAATATACTTTGATGGGCGTAGAATTGGAGATTTTAGGGTGACAGACTAAAATCTCCAATTCGGTCCTAGTGTTTGGAAACTAAAGCGAGAGTTAGCCTTCAGGAGAAAGGAAGTGAGAGCTCTAGAGTGAGCACTAGTATCCTCTCAGCCTAACCATAAACTTAGGGACTAAAACTAAGATTAACCAATGTTCTTTTTAGCACTCGGAAAAGAGTAAAGAATAGGATTGCTCTTATTTGACATATACAATATTTAATGCATCTCATTCCTTTACATTATCCAATTCACCACACAAGAATAGTAGTTTTTAACATCTCAAAATTCACCAAACCAATTCATCCAAAAAGGGGTTATCTTTCGAATTAAAATTTTTATTTAGGAATAGTTATTATCATTACATTTAACATTTGCATTAAGGAGTAGTTGCTAGATAAAATACCATTTTAATCGACATTCAAATTTAAGGCCTGATAGTAGTATACTAGAACTTTGACTAAGGACCTCTTACCTCGCTTCCCTATTGGATTGATAAACAGAACTCCAGTAGAGCTCTGTATTACTTGAGTGATGCGTATACTTGTGTTTATATCATTGTGACTATATAGAATATATAAAATTAATAAAAAAAATTAAAGTCTCCATTAAGTTGTTGGCGCCTTTGCTGGGGATTAAAATCCTCAAGTAGTGGTGTCAACTTCATGAAGCATAGCATATAAAAATGTCGCATCAAGTTTTTCATCGTTGTTGGGGAAGCTTCAATAAGAACTTTAGGAGAATTTTAGTTGAAGTAATTAGGCATAGACTTGGAAAAAATGTAGTTTCATAAAAAAATGTTTTTGTGTGAAAAGTGTTTTTTGTATGAAAAACTGTTGTAAAAAAATATGTTTGTGTGAAAAATAAGGTGTTTGTGAAAATATTTTGTTGTGTTGAATATATCTTTTATTTTATTTATTTATTTATTAATGTATTGTTTGTTGTGTTGCATATGTGAAATAAAGGATCCGCAAAACTTGTGCTTTATGATCCTGAGTTAGAAAAAAAGAAAAAAATAAAAAAAAATAGAAAGGACTTGAAGAACTAGAAATGGAAATGGAAAACATTCAAAACAATAACTTAGAAAATCATCATAAATCTTTGAGGGATTATATAAATCTTAGGACAGATGAAATTCACTCAAGTATACAAACCCCTGTCATAGAAGCTGACTCATTTGAAATAAATCCATATATTATCCAACGGCGCAGAGCAACCAGTTTGGGGGAACTCCTTTGGAGGATCCCTATTTACACTTATCAAGTTTTCTAAGACTTTGTGCAACATTTTGTTATAATGACATATGAGATGATGCTGTTAAACTAAGGATTTTTCCTTTCTCACTAAGTGATATGGCTAAAATGTGGTTATACTCATTAGCGACTGGCTCTATTAAAAATTGGGAGGAGTTAACTCAGAAATTCCTAGCTAAGTATTTTTCACCTTCAAGGACTACTAAACTTAGAAACGATACTATCTCATTTTGTCAGTATAAGGAGGAATCAATATATGAAGCCTGAGAAAGACTTAAGGAACTCCTAAGAAAGTGTCCACACCATGCTCTGCCTGATTGGCTAATTATTCAAACTTATTGCAATGGGTTAATAAGATCCCTTAGGTAAAATTGTCGCTGCCACTGGTGGATCATTAATATCAAAATCATTTGATAAAACATATGTGTTATTGAATTAATGGCTACAAATGAATTTCAATGGCCTTCAACTAGAGTAAATTCTGAGAAGATAACCAGTGTTCATGATACAGATGCGATTACAATTCTTGCATCTCAGGTTGTTGTAATATCAAGGAACTTGAACCAATTTAGAATAAACCAGCCTCAATTTACTCTAGTAAGTGAGAAAAGTTCATTAGGGCATATGATTAATTCTAACTTATCATATAAGACTTTTAATACCATAAACAACTAGTTTTCTAACTTTTACAACCCAGGTTGGAAGAACCATCCTAATTTTAACCGGAATCACACTACTTGGGGTCGAAACTAGAAGACTTCAGAACATGAGTGTTGACCTCACTTTTGGTTGAGGTCTAGAAACTTCTTTAGTATCCTAGGTCTAGCCATAGGACTTTCCTATTGAACTATCTCAAAAACTTACAAAAAGTACCCCCACAATTAAAAAATCAAAACTCTTCTATTTACTCAAGTTAGAGTTCCTTTCTTTAGTAGCCTAGGTCTAGCCATAGGACTTTCCTATTGACTAGTCTTAGAAAACTAGAAATGCATCACCACTAGAAACTCAAAAATTCTTCTCTTTACTCAATTTGAAGTTCCACATATTGGTCCTACAATTAGAAATTCAAAATTCTTCTCTTTGCTCAACTTGAGATTCCATATATTGGTCCTAACCTCTAATGTTTAGAAGGTAAGATCAACTCAAAACTCTTCTTGTTACTCAACTTGAAGTTTCACATATTGATCTTAACCTCTAGCACTTACTAGGTGAGATCATTATGAGAGAACTCAAGAGGAGTTCCTATAGGACTACTTGGCCTTAGGATAATCCTTGGGTGTTAGTTTGAAGATAGGGTACACAATATCCTCATAATTTTCTGGCTAAAACCAATCCATAAAGACTCAAAATGAGGGTTTTATTGATCCACAGTTCATTAAGAATGGATATTTATCCAATTCTACTTGAAATACTAATCTTGGGTCTTTTGCCCCAGACACCTCCAAATTACCTAACTGCCCTTAAGCCTTCCTTTAACCCAAAATCCAAAAATTCCCAATAAATCCCAATAAATCTCAAATATTTTCAATTCTATTTCTTTCAATTACCATGTGGCTCAATTTGGTCAATTTGACAATCTTTAACCAAAATACCCTCAAAATTGCCAAAATTACAAAAATACCCTTGGCACCCCAAACTTTCCCAACCCAAATTGCCAAAATTACAAAAATACCCTTGGCACCCCAAACTTTCCCAAAACCTCCAAAATTTGCCAAAATTACAAAAATACCCTTGGCACCCCAAACTTTCCCAAAACCTCCAAAATACTCCAAATGCTCCCAAAACCCATTTGGACCCTTCAATTGGATTCAATTTGACCAATTTGACCATTTTGACCAAAAAACCCCCAAATTGCCTTTAACTTCAAATGTCCATCAATTTGGATCCAATCTTCCCAATTTCAATAAATTTGCTTTTAAAGGTCCAATTTCCTCAAATTTACCTCAAATGTCCATCAATTTGGATCCAATCTTCCCCAATTTTAATTCTAAACTTAAATTCACCTTACATGTGACCAATTTAAGCCAAATCCAAGCTCAATTGATCCATGATTTGAGCCCAATTTTGATTTGAGTCAAAAGCCCCAATATTGGCTAATACTCCAAATCTCAACAATTGAATGCCTTAGACTTCAAATTGGCATCCAATCTTTGTTGAAAATCCCTTATGAGGTCATTTGTGACCAAGCACAACAATTAATTTGAGCTTAGCCCAAAGCTAGCTCAAGTTTGACCCAAATTTAGCCCTACATGCTTAATTTAGGTCTAAACCCAAACCCATCAAAACCCATTCAAATTGACCACCAAATCAACCCCAAAACAACTTTCATCCTTCATGAAATATGTTCATTATGATGTTTTACACCAAACACAACAATCAATTTGAGCTTATCCCATGGCTAGCCCAAGTTTGACCCAAACTTAGCCCAACATGCTTAAAATGGGTCAAAAATCAAAAATCCACCAAATTGATTAACCAATTGACCTCAAAATNAATTTTCACCAGGGCCTTTCAAACTACTCTGAGAGCTTCCCTGAGAGACCCTTAGCACATTCCAATCCATTTCCCCCTCTCAATCCCACCACAGAAAGCCAATTTTGAGCTCAAATCCTTGCCCGAAACCAGGACAAAATCCAATCTCAACCTACACAGCACCAAACCCCAAATTAATTGGCTCTACACCTTCACAAGAGTGAAAGAAGCCAAAGCCCCATCAAATCCCCCTTCCACAGAGCCTCTACCATAGCTCTCAACCAACACCCAAAATCGGCTTTGATTGAAATCATACATAGGCTTTATACCAGGGCCAGAGGCTTCATCCATAAGCTCTTTGGGACCTAACGAAGGTGTGAAGAATCTCTGATTGAGGCTAAACCTCTCGGAGCAAAGGTATAACCTCACTCACTCTCCCGAGACTTTACGAGCTCTCCATTCACAATGGCTTGATTTTATAGCATGTTTACCATATGGATGTGTTCGTCTCTTTAAGACGAGTAATTTTAAAAAATAATCATTAAAATCCATTGAGAAACGAGAGAGATATTAAGATTTTAAAATAGACGGCTCTCGGTTAAGGCTATCGGGGACGATGAACGGATGTCGTCCATCTTCGCGTGTATTGAATGAACAGCGGAGATCAAGCTGGATAACCATCTGAAGCGATAAAGCGCGACCCGTGGCAGCTGACTCAGAAGGCGGTGTCGAATTAGAGCGCGCCGCGTGGCTTTTCAACGGATCCGAGGATCCAGTCAGCCCGCGTTTGAATAAATAAATAGGGGTATTTAAAAAATTCAGAAAATAGC
>JXCR01021470.1:0-12175 GCA_002079205.1 Phalaenopsis hybrid cultivar
TGAGCTGCAACTGAATCATGTACCTGAGCAATGGTAGCAGAACTCTGTGGAACAAATGAAGTTACATTAAACTCCAACTTCTACTGCATATGTGTGGTCACAATGAAACTTTCCACATGCTTCGAGTCACGAGGCTTCAACATGCTTGCCTCATCAAATATAACATCTCAGCTAATGAGAATTTTTTTCTCTGCCTGATCATAAAGTATGAAGCCCTTGAATCCACGCTTGAAGCCAATGAAGATCATTTTTTTATTTTTGGTTCCAGTTTATCATTCTTCATGAGGCAGTAAGTTGGACACCCACCCACCCTCATGTGCTCAATATCTCTGGCAAGATGTTCCAACCACATCTCCTTTAGGGTTTTCTTTCCAATAACTACAGAAGGCGGACAGTTTACCAAGTGACAAATATAATTTATGGTCTCAGCCTAATAGACTCTATCCAACACAACATTGGGCAATATGCATCGAACTATCTCCACCAAAGTATGATTTATCCTCAATGTCACATCTTCTGATGCAGTGTCCTCGAACAAAGAAGTGGTGATCTAACTCAGCTTTTTGCCACCCTTGCAATATGCGTATTCACTCTCATTGTCTGATCTGATATACAAAATCTTTTAATTAGTATGAGTTTCAATTCACTTCTTTTAAGTATGAAAATCTTCAACACCTCGCTCTTACACTCCATGGTGTATAGCCAAACATATATGGAGTAATCACTGATAAGAGACAAGTACCGAACTCTTGTCGAGATGAGAAAATTGATAATACACTACCTAAAGATTTTGCATTCATTTTATGAGAATTTTAAGATCTAGGGTTCGAGGTTTCTCCCAGGCACAAACCCATGTCGTTAATCATCCCTCCCAATAGTGGAAGAGCACTTTTGATTAAGGCTAAACATTAAGCGATAATTATTCAAACTTAACATATAATAGCGGCAAATTTCAATTTAAAAATTACAAAAATTATTACAGTGAGCTTAAAGAGGATGGTTAGGGAAACAATGACGAGCCCGAACAAGCTGTCATAGTTTGCCATCCCGGATTGTCATGATCCCCGGTCTACTTAACCAGTGGAACTTTGTGTCTAAGGGAATTTATCTAAGTTGACCATAACCAACAAAGAGCTTTGTGTCTTATCAAATAAATTATATGATTCATAACTTAAAAGAGCAAATTACCATTGGAGAACATCTATAACCATTACTGTAATATAATGTTGTTTTTTAGAGCTAAACAATTAAGTCAGAGAGCTCTAGTCATAACCCCTTATTGTGGTGTCATTTGGCGAGAAAATCACACTGACAGAAGACTTGGGTCATGTCTTTACTGGCATGAGATTATTTTGATCAGAAATTTAATTATATAATTGATATAACATTAACTCTCTGTGAGCTTGGTCAATACTAAATTTGTCCAACCTGACAAACAGTCGCAAAGGGCGGATGGATTTTTTCGCTAAGCATTGATTTATTTTATTTAAATATTTTTTTAAATTTTATAATTTAAAATTCCTTTAATTTTCAAATGAACCCCTTTAGTTGATTAGATGTGCAATGAATATGTCCATCATTAGGAATTTATTATTTAAACATCATTAAGAGTATTAGTCTTATCGATTCCAGATAAGAATCAGACTGCTTAGCATGAGCTCAATCTTGTTAACTCAAATCCCTCTAGGAAGGAGGATCAAACTGACTAAAATGTAGGACTTACGACCTCGTCCTAGAGGCATGACGGCCCGTTTACAATTGTTTGCAATTTAACAATTTTTCATATGAGAAAATGAGATTTTTACAAAGCTTTGAATTAAGTTCCCTTATTTGGAGACAAATTTGCATGTTGTTTAAGTGTGTGTTTAACTCAATCAACATTATCAATCAATTAAATTTAAAGTTGTCTGAAGTTGTTAATTTAAGCTGATTTTTTAAATAGCTTTGTACGCATTTCGAGACAAATTTAATTTTAAACATAAGCATATATTTTAACCAGCGAAGCATTCTTGGACCTTATGATCGAGCAAATAACATGTTGACGGAGCACATGCAGGGCGTTTATGTTTGTTAATTTGGACTAATTTTAAGGGGTTTTATTATTATTTGCATTGGTCAGTTAACATTGAGTTTTGTGCAAATAATTTTACTTTTAGCTTTGTGTTCTATCCACTTGTGTAATTAGGGTTGTGAATCTGGAGACAAAGGGCATGAATTGGATACAATTTTGTAGATTTCAAATTAGATTCCAATTTAGATGCTTTAACTAGATGGTGTTTTGAAATTTTATCTGTTTATTGGCGACAAAATTCGTATTTATATGACTTATTAAACTCAAGTGGGCCCCACACATAATTTCTTTTCCTTCTATAAATATTGTTTCAATTCATTTAATTCAATTTTCAGTCTTATGAAGTTTTCTTAAGGGCGAGAAAATTTTTTCGGTATTTTTAAGAGCAAAGTTTCACAATTTCAAGTGAGTTTTCTTTTTAGCTTATTTTAATTTATGTTTATAGAATTCTCTTTTAAGCTTAATCTTGGGATTCCTCAAACCATTTGGCTTCTGATTGGGTTCATTTTAAGTCCCTTGGAAAATAAAAAATTCAACAGCCTCCTAGTGTCATCCCCACGTGGAGGCTACCTCTAGAGTGTTAGGTAATGCCCTTGAAATGAGTGCTAGGTCATACCCATTTGTCAAACATGCATGGGCGGTGTTTTTCAACACCAAGGCGGTAAATTTTTTATCCCACCCGTCTAATAGACGTGCATTGGTGGTTTTTGCGATCGTAAACCTTGGATCTCATCCATTTAAAAGATTTGCATGGGTGTTCATATAGCATTAGCAAGTTTCCTCATTCCATCAGAGCAACGGAAATAGATACTTATATGCACCTATGTATACCTTGTGTGTGGGGCAAGCTATTGAGAGGAGGCAACAAACAGTTAATTCCAAAGGTTCTAAGTCGCAATTCTGCACAATTTACTGATTGTGGCTATAGTTGGAGTTGTTGATGATTGTCGTTGAGATAATAGAGGCCGACGAGGAGGCTTAGATCCAAAAAAATGGTATCATTTAGTAGCTGTCTTGAATAGGATTTCAACAAATTAGCTCGAATGACAGCAATATATCCAATAAGGATTTGATTTAAGTTGCCTTTTCAAACAAATAGCCAGCATGACAACTTGAAATCCTGTAAATCTTCAAATCTCATTCCCCCACCTTCTTCAACTTAGCCCTTTAAATCTTGTATCTTCCCTGTTCTACCTTAAATCCATGTTCATTAAATCTGAATATTGGATGGCTGGAAAGTGGGAGGAGCTACACTGAGAAGGAGAAGCAGAGCTGTTAACCAGTGCGAAGGAAATGGGGACCGGGAGGGGGAGACGTAGCTGTCTGACATGCGGCAGAGAGGAGAATTGTGGTCTTGGTTGCCGGTGCTGGGTGGTTCGCATGAGACAGGAAGCAGGAGAGGGAGCAGCCCGCAAATGTGAAGGGAGAAGCGGAAGAAAGCTGCGCTATCTACTGCATGAAGAACAGGCAAATGGAGAGGAAGAGCCGTAACTGCAGGAGGTGGGTTTGCTGGGTGACGGGAAGCAGCCTGTGCAAGGAGAATGGAGGGGCATGCGAGTGGGGTATGAGAGAAGAAGTAGAGAGGAAGTGGTTGGAGATTCAAATGGGTGATAGGGGAGATCGGGCTGCTTCGTGCGAAAACGTGAGGAAGTGTGCGCTTTCTTGGTGAGGAAAGGCGTGAGGGTGCTATCGTGTATGTTGCACCGGCTACAGAGGAGAGCAGATTGGATATCATTATTAAAATTTCTCTTCTTATTGGACGAGATCTGCAGTGGTAGCAAGCCGCAAGTATAAGCAATGGCTAACGTACATTTGACTTGAATGTTTTTATTAAATTATGTGTTATCTGGATACCGTGCAATTAATTTATGTGCTAAATCATTTCAAGGAAAATCTAAATCTAATTTTCCGGAGAATAGACACAGTCTGTTTCACGAATAGAACTCATTTGAACAAATTTATCGTCAGTGTAGATAAATTTGAATTCGATTCATGCGAATTCGCTTCCTATCTGGTCTGTTTCATCATGCTAACTCCTCTCAATAATAGGCTGAACAAAAGGACAGTTTGTTTTGGAAACATGAACAATTTTATGTGAATTCGGGTGTTTTAGATCTTGATCGAAACATTTCATATTGGATCGTGCATTTTCACATTCTTCATTTGATGCAGTTGTCATCTCCGATCGACTCCTCTCATGGAGTATATGTAAGGGTTAACAAATGTCTTCATCTAGCCTCAAACATCTATGTGAACATACTTTAAAATATCTTTTTATGTTGTTGATGATAATATCAAAAGATACATGTATTTTCTTATCAAATGCACAATGTTCTCAAAAATAGAGCTTATAAGTGCTTACTCCTTTGATCAATCATTACTTCACCAAAGCCTGAAGTAAAGTCTCTTCATTATGAGCTAGTCGCATATGTCACATTATAGTGGTATTAGACAAATCCTCAGCAACAACAACAATTTCAATCATTGTACTATACTGAAGATAGAAAATATTATAATGAAGAAATCTCTTCATAAAAACTAGTGCTCACGCATATTCTCAAAATTTTTTCTTCAATAACTGCATTGTAGTCCTTGCCTTTTAAAACCTCAACGGACAAAAAATTGTTATTAATATCTAAAAAATGTGTAACATTAGTCAACTTCCACATAGTACTATCATGCATACTAATAAAGACACTTCATACATCAATAGTATGACAAGTTTGATCGTTACTGATAGTCATTGCACCACTATCAAACTTCTTAAACGTACAAAACCACTCTCAATGATGATATATGTGATAGGAAGCACTTGTGTCCAAAATCCAACATGAATCATCTGTATCCAAATTGTGAGAAACTGCAGATGATGATATATATGAATCTGTCTCGTCACACATTTTCACAATAAGATTAGCTTCGCCTTAGAGGAAACTTTCTTTCTTTTCTCCTTCAACTTTAGACAATTTTTATTCAAATAACTAGCCCATAAACAGAAAACACATTTATTTTTTCAAAACTATGCCCATGAGACTTGTCCTACTTCTGGGAAGTATCACCACCGTCACTCTTCTTTGTCCAATTCTTCTTCTCCTCAGATCTAACGTTAGAGTGTAAGTGCCTAAGCCGACTCCATCTTTGCGGGCTTCTTGTCTCTTCAACGGAACTAATGGTTCAAAAATATCGTAGTCAGTGACTACTAGTCACCTCATCATAATTTAAGACATTCTTTCCATAAATGAGTGTCATAGTGAAGTTTTTTTATTATTCTGAGAGCAAATTCAATAGAAAGTGTTTTGTTTTTATCTCCAACCTCATCATTCATGTTTAATAGATAGGCCCAAAATTTTGTAAAAGCATTCAAGTGCTCATCAATAGTAACCATCGTCTCCTCTAAAACCTATAGAGTCAACGTTTCATATCAAAACAATTCTCTATGTTATTCATGAGATATTTGTCCTCCATCTTTTTCCACAACTTTCCTCATAAGTTTTCATAATAATTCATATTTGATCTCCAAATATAAGCAAATTTGGATCAAGTCACAAGCACCCCGACTCATTTTCAATCGATCTCTTTTTGAAATCTCTTAGGACATTTATCACCATCAAGAATTTCATCCAAATTTAAAGAGCGCAACGAATTAATCACTTCAAATCATCACATGCCAAAGTTTTATTTGAGGTTAAATCTCATCACATCGTTCTTGACAAGATGCATAACAGCTTGATGAATCAACACATTTTCACAGTCATGATTAATGTTGAAATACCTGAAAACATGTTATTATTCATGGTTCCATCAAATCTCGTAATCTAACTTCCTCCGATTTTGTTTGCCTTATGTCTGCAACGACACCAGAATTGCACCCACTTATTGCTGGAATCACCCCAGTCCGACTCTAATACCAAATTGTTGTGTAAAATAATGTTGAAAATAAAACCACAAAACAAGCGAACGATCAAACAGTGTGATTTATGTGGTTCGGAGCAAATCTACCACATCCATAGAGAGGGGTTATTTCATTATCAACAGGTTGGGAGAGGAAAAAATGGCCAAAATAGGGTTACAATTACATACATAAAAATAAGTTATAATCACTTCTATAAATAAGAGGGGGTTATGATATATAAATTAGAAATATATTAAAGAACTTATAAATCGATTTTCACTTCGGTTGCTCAATATCAAGCTCTCTAGTATAGAAAAGATCATGTAATTAAAACTCATCTAATTAGGTTACCTAATATCAATCTTCTTAATATACAACCATTAGATTTAATCCTTTTCATAACAGCGAAAATATTATATGCCTCCATGAAACCTTTCTGTAATAGTTTAGCCATCTGTTATAAGGGTTTTATCAATAGCCACAAACTACTTCAGACAAGTAGAGCTTGAACACAATCCAAAGGAATGAAGGGAGATCAATCTAATCCAAATTATTGAAGAAGCAAATTCCGAAGCTGAAGTCTTGTCAAATTTACGTGTATGTCCATCAGAAACCTCTGCAAAGTTTAATCATTCTGGACTACTTGTTGTGGTCAAATAAAACAAAATATAGCCGAAGAAAACCATCAGAAAAATACTTAAGAAAATTTGAATCAATCCGAAGTACACAATTGACATGTTCTTCAAAAGAACAACCCACCATTTTCCAAAAAAATTANAAAAAAAATCTTTAAAAGAGGTGGAATCAATATGTAAATATACATTTTTTTTTACCGGTCAAAATTGATATAGATATAGCTGATTTAAAGTAATTATGATCTCAATTATTGAGGGAACGTTTGGGGCAGCTTTTTTGCCAGTGTGGTGGGAGAACATCGGGGTGATTGTTTAGTTAATGTGGTGTGGTGTCTTTTTGGGAAAAGTTGGCTTAAATGTGGGTTGTGGGTTTGACCTGGCAACCGGGGTTTCTTCATAATCTTACTACCACCCTGCGTCCCTGCCCCTCTCTCCCCTACCCCCGACTCGCTCACAACTCTCTTGTGTCCCGCTTTCCCCTCTCTCGAGATACTAACCTAAAGGTAACATATCTCTCCTCTCTCCCACTCTTCTCTAATTCGTGGCTCTGGTGGGTAGGGTTTGTTTTTCTTCTCATCTCCCTCTTCCCTCAGATCTCCTGTTTCGTTTGGTTGCTTTGCTTTTTGTCCTCCAATGGTATTCTCTACCATTATCAATGTGGTTTGAAATGATTTTACGATTTGTGGCTTTCTTATTTGTGGTTGAAGCTCTAAGTTCAAAAATTTGGATTTTACGATTTTTTCGGGTTCTCTGTGCTCTATTTGGCTGATGGTTTGGGTTCTTTGTGCTTTATGCGGTTGATGGCTTGTGGTGGTTGTGTTGTGATGTTGGATTTTACAATTTTTTTGAGTTTTCTGTGCACTATTCGGTTGATGGTTTGAGTTTTCTGTATTTTATTTGGTTGATGGTTTGAGTTTTCTGTGTTTTATTCGGTTGATGGTTTTAGTTTTCTGTGTTTTATTCGATTGATTGTTTTTGGGGGTTATAATGTGATGTTTGCGGTTGCCCAAAATAATGGTAATGTGTATTATGCCTTTGTAGTGCTCTGTGTTGTACTGTGAAGATCATGCTTTAGTTGGCGGTGGTGGTGATTTTATAATGGTTTTCCAAAATATTGGATTTTGCGATTATGTTAGTGTTTGTCTGAAATATGGTTGTTGTGTTGTGATGTTGGTGATTGTCGGAAATAGTGGTTGTGTTGTTATGGTGGTTGATGGTTGCCCAAAATTTTGTGATAGTTGTTTATGGTTGCCCACAATATGGTAGTTATAATGTTATGGTAGTGGTGTTAGTATTGTGGTGTTAGTGGTGGTTGTGATGTTTTGGTGTGGTCATGTAGTAGTAGTGGTCAAAAGGCTTGGAGATGCTAAAATCTCCAATGATTCATGCATGCAATGCTTCATGCATGATGGTCAACCTAGGCACAACTAACAATCTTTGTCCCATTTTTTATAAGTAAACTTCTGTTGGATTCTGTGACTACCAAGGTCATGGAAATTCTTAAGATGTTTCGAGATTGTTTTGTATGGAGCTATTCTAAAATGTCTAGCTCAGCCCCGGAGATGGTCTTCCATCATCTTGCCATCGACCTGAGTGTTATTCCTAAAAAAAACACCTTGAAGAATCTGACTAGAGATAGAGCTGATGGTTATCAAAGAGATGAAAAAGCTCATCTAAGCTAGCGTCATTAGGGAAGTCTTCTACCCTAAATGGCTTGCAAACATCGTTCTCGTTTGTAAGAAGAACAGAAATAGACAAGTTTGCATCGATTTTCCGGATCTGAACAAGGCCTACACAAAGGATGACTTCCCTCAGCCTATATCAGATTAGATGGTAGACGTTTCCTCGACAAATACAATGTTCTCTTTCATAGACGACTTGTCCGGATATAATCAGAACCGGACGACCCTAGAAAATGAACAACATATGGCATTTTGCATGCCTATAGGCATTATTTACTATAGAGTCATGCCCTTTGGCTTAAAAAACGTCGGGGCAATCTACCAGCATGCCATGATTCATATTTTCAATGACTTACTGCATCATTAGGACGAATGTTACATTGATGCTGTCATGATTAAGAGTCATTTCAAAGAGGACCATATTTCATAACCAAGGACTGTCTTTTAACGCCTTATAAAATATGATATGAAGATGAACCCATTAAAGTGAGCTTTTTGCGTGTCTTCCTAGAAATTCTTGTGCTTCATAGTCCGACATAAGGGAATTGAGATCAATCCTAGCAAGATAAAATCGATCATAGAGATGGAGCCTCCTATGAGCTTAACAAAATTGTGTTCCCTTCAAGGGTGCATGCATTAGAAGATTCATTTCAAATGTCTTCGACTGTTTTAGACATTTTTCAGCATTAACAAAAAAGGATACTCGTTTCAACTGTGACAAGGCATGTTAAGATGCTTTTGACAATATCAAGTCTTACATGTTAAATCCACTAGTTCTGACGCCTATGATCCCAAGGAAACCCCTTATCTTGTATATCATCGCGCTTGATGAGTAGGTAGGAGCCCTATTAGCACAAGTTAATGAGGATGGGAGAGAAAACTCTTTGTACTACCTCAGTCGGTGTTTCATTCCAACCGAAATGAAATATTTGAAAATAGAGAAGTATTGCTTGGTGTTGATATCCTCGGTTCAGAAGCTGAGGCATTACATGCTCTCGCACCACATTAATTTGATCTCAAGGGTAAACCCCTTGTAGTGTCTGATGACTCATCTCACTTTAGCTGGGTGATTAGCAAGAAGGACCATGCCCTTATTGCAGTTTTACATATCATATATTTCTCAGCGAGCCATCAAAGCACAAGCTTTGGTTGAATTCCTGGTGGCCCATCCGATCCCAGCTGACTTTTTATTTAACAATGAATTTCCTGATGAATATATATATATGTCATCGATTCCCCTGAGTGGGAGTTGTACTTTGATCGTGTTCTTACTTGAAGGAAGGCTCATTCAGATCTCTCCCAAGGGTGAAGGCTGGCATCAACTTCATTTTTGTGTCCCCTAAACATTGTGCTCTTTGTTATTCTTATAGCTTGATAGAGCCACCTATGAATAACGAGACGGAATATGAAGCCTTGATTCTTAGATTAGAATAGTCATCTAAATGAATATAAAAAAGATCAAGGTCTATGAAGATTCACAACTCATCATCAGTCAGGTGTTGGGAATTTACAAAGTTCTCAAACCAGATCTCTTAGCTTACCTTAAGAGAGTGATGGTATTGTTGGAGTACGTTCCGATGTTACATTGATTAAAATTTCTCGTTCTTTGAATGATAAAGCTAATGCACTTGCTAGGCTATCTAAGGAACTATTAAGCCCTATCGGAGAGCACGCAACAATAATGAATCAAGATAGAAGGATCCTCTCACTGGCGTGTCTTGAGCCTTCAGAGGCTACCACTGTGGGTAATGAAGGAGCAATATTTGCTGCTTCTGACAAGCCTATCACATATCTAACAAATGGGACACTCCCTGACGATCGCTCTCCAACTACTCAAATTCAAAAAAGAGTAGTGTCTTATATAATCATAAATAGTAAGCTCTATCGATGCTCGTTCGACTGGATGTGGGTTCGATGTATTAAGAAGGACTAGATTCAGAAAATTATTACTGAAGTTCATGATGATCTATGTGGATCCCATTAATTGGGTCCTAAAAAGAAGTTCAAGCTCAAGAGGCTCGGATATTATTGACTTTCAATCACCCTTGATTTCATGGATATGTCAAGCAGTGCTATTATTGCCATATATTTAGTTCAGTATCTCATCAGCCCCCGAACGCGTTGCACCCTACAGCTGCATCATGACCCTTTGAGGGAGGTCAAGATGATTTAGGTGCCCCAAAAATTCACAGATTGCTGACTAGGGATTTCAGGACGTGTTGGGTCGACTACCTTCATGGACAGGTAGACTTAGGGTCTTAGTAGCTATGTATGTGGGTCTGTGGTGCCCCGACCTAATTACCTCTACCTTATAAGATAACTCTACCTTTCTGTCGTTGAACCCCTTTGAGCCTTCTCGCTCCTTTGACTTCATTGATATCATTTTGACGACCTGATGTCGATGAGTTGCCCGCTCATTTGGGATAAGATGAATTTTCCTCCGCCATATGACCCGGACGTGCTTTGACGTATTGAGATATCCCCGTCAAGATGATTTAGGTTATTCTGTGGGTGTCGT
This sequence comes from Phalaenopsis hybrid cultivar, assembly GCA_002079205.1. Taxonomy (NCBI): domain Eukaryota; kingdom Viridiplantae; phylum Streptophyta; class Magnoliopsida; order Asparagales; family Orchidaceae; genus Phalaenopsis; species Phalaenopsis hybrid cultivar. The sequence continues at coordinate 10,799 of JXCR01021470.1, forward strand.
ATGCTGATGAGCCGCTGCCAATTTGGGATGTGAGAGACTCCCTCTCTGTCCAATAGCTTATTGAGAGCTTTGAAGCATCGTGACGTTCCCACATGGTATCACCTTCCTTTGATTGCCTATACCCCAGATCTATGATAATTCAAAATGAAACTTCTTTTATCGAGAGTATTCTTGGGTATCCCCTAAGACGTAATTAACCAGTAGTAATACATTCCACTGGAATTGCTCTTGACGCCATAACAAGTACATACACTTGACTCTCTGGTTATGGGTAGTCTACATAGATACTTCTTTTGCGGATATTGGTTCAAGGAGCCTTCGCCCAATCTTGTTTGGGCGGACATGCTTGACCTATCATTGCGAGGTTTTATCGCACGTAGGCTCTCCACGTTTTATTTTTTTCTCTTGTTTGTTTTTTTGTTGTATGTCACTTTTTATTCGGATCCTCTCCTTTTTGAATCACTTATTTGATTTGGGAGGAAGATTTATTCGAATAAGGGAAGTATATGACGATCAATAAGCTGAGAACTCCTTCAAAATTAAAAGAAAGAAAAATGAACGGAAATAGACTGGCGACTCCACTGGGGTGAGGTTTTCTCTTCACCGCGGGGGTTTTGCTCTTGTGGATTCTAGAGTATCTGTAAGATCAACAACTCCTGCGAGGAAGAATCTAACTCTTCTCATATATGGAGTCATATTTGCCTATTTTGCAGGTCCTAGTGAATCCACAAATTTTCAAAACCATTGGGAGTAGTGCACCCTCTCCATCTTAAGGATGTGTGCTTGCATTTGTAGTGACCTAACTTCATTTTCATCAAAATGTCACTTTTTGGGCCTCATTGAGTTAGTGCCACCAAACTCTAGATAAATAACAGGAATCCCACACACAAAGCACTTATTTGATATAGTCGTCGTCGCTGCTCCTGCCTATACTAGAAGCATGGGATGTAATATGAATGGGATGAAAGAAGAACTTTAGATTCAAAATCAAATTTTTGACACAACATATTTGAATCAGTACCTTAATGATTTCAAAGGTTTAGTGTGCAAAAATATATTCATATTGATCAATTAATTGAAGTTAAATAAGGGTATAAAAAAGAACATTGAGTGGAAGAAAAATAGTGAAAAAATGTTTATATAATGAAATGGAGGCATGTTTTCCATTTAAAGTATTAAATTCATTTTTTTTTTAAATTTTCCATTTATTTCATATTCATACATGTTTGTGTGTGTCTATATATTTATAATGGAGGCATATTTTCTATTTAATGTAATAATCCAATTTGGGACTTTAGTTGTAGTGCGATTTTCCAATATTTCATATATATATATATATATCTTAGGACATTTATCACCATCAAGAATTTCATCCAA
>JXCR01021476.1:0-59102 GCA_002079205.1 Phalaenopsis hybrid cultivar
TTTATCTTCAACATCCTCTCAAAATTCAATGCATTATTCATTCTCGCCCCAAGGATTGTTTTGTTTAAACCAAAAAGATAGTTAAAAAAAAAATGGCCACGAAAATAAAATCCTTCTCTGACGCCATATTCTTCTATGAATCAAGTTTTCATGACAACTCAAATATCCAATAAACCTTCTCCAAGTCGCTAATAGTTGGATTGAGACCAAAATCTTCTACACTAGAAATTATCATCGTTGTAATTGCTAGAAAAGATATGATCTGGAACAACTTCAATGTATAAAATGAAAACCCACAATCTTGGATTGTAGATGCAAGAGTTTTTTATAATAAACAAAAGAAGCCTCCTTATTCTAAGCTATTCACACACATTTAAATGACCATATAGACAAAATTGATAGTGGGTCAACATCACAAGTAACTACCTTTGTGATTATGATAAGATTCTTCGCAAAAATTAAGGAAAATAAAATATTTTATTGCAAGAGCTCCAAACAACACACTGAAATACATAAAGATAAGCACACACAATTCTAGATGTAGACAATCTCTCCCAAATCCAACCATTTGAAAGGTAGGAAATCTATCTCAAAACTTAACCCTAAGACCCAAGACAACGAAATCCTGCATAATCATAACATTAAACATATTAGTCACATTTATACTAATCAATAAAAAATGATAAATGACTAAATTTCCCTTAGGCTAATAAAGACTAAATTGCCCAAACCGCCATATAACATTACCCCTCTCCGAATAAAACACATTGTCCATGATGTGGGAAAAAGGTTGTTAGATTAGATTGTATGGCTCCCATGTGGCCTTATCATCCGACAAACCTCTCTACTTAAACAAAAACTTGTTGTAACCCTCAACTCTTGAAATACCAGCTTAAGCACATCCTTCGATCGCATCAGAATCTGATGGTACCCAAACTTCAAATCAACCTTAGAGAATATCGTTGCTCCCATCCAGTAGCGAAATTATCCCCAAAATCTATAGCAGTCTGTTAATACCAGTTCATGCAACTCGATCAAGAATCTCAACCCTGCGTCTTAAACCACCTAATCATAGTCTTCAACGTCACCGACTTCTTGCACAAAATGGGGTCACAGTGAAACACCATCTTGTCTCCCTCCTGAATAATTTGTAGTGTCCAAATCAATCTTTTATGAACTCCCCCACTTTTCTCCACTTGTATTGTTCCCGTCATTGCTCTGAATCGCCTTCTGCCCGGAGTAGCATTCAACGCCACCAACACCTTGCACAAATTGAGGTCATTCTAAAGCACCACTATCTTGTCCCCCGCATGAAAACTCTGTAGCATCCAAATTAGTCTCTTAAAAACTCCCTTGTTTTTCCCAGTCTGTCGCATTCCCATCATTAATTCTGAATTGCCTTCTGCCCAAAAGGATGGAACCACAAAAGACACTAACGCGGTTGTGTACAGCCCTCCATCAGGATCCCACCCATAGGGGTTCCTATCCCAGGTCAAAATTCTTCGAAGCTAATCTTCTCCAGCCCCGAGTCTCACGCAGACCCATTTTACTTGTTGTCGATCGTTCCAAACCTCACAATATCGTGCAATTCCCTCCAAAGGTTGCCGCTTAAATCCGCTCCCTAATCCTTCACTCATTCCTATCTGCTTCTATTTGTTCCAGTCGTCTGAATGTTGCATTATTTCTTCCAAGTGTTGTCGCTTGAGTCAACACATGTTTCCTTTTCTCGATACAACAGGTCCCAATCTCATAAAACAACGATGCTGCCCTGATGTCAAGCAAATCCTTCTGGTTGCCACTGCATGTGTCTGTTCCTAACGCCATCGCTCGATCCCGCAACATACGGAGGCAATTTTGTTTGAAATTTCATGAAATTCTTCATCATTTTTGGCTCACATCTTTCTCTAAGTTCTTCTCCAGAGCATTTTCTTCCTTCATTGCCATTAAACCAAGTTTTGATCATGCAGGCATAGCACAAAGGTTTGGTCAATAGTTAGGTTCGGTCATGAAGGACTATACACCGTGGCCAAATAGCTCGAATCGTAGCTTTAGCTCACTTGAATTGCTATGATTCTATCGTTTGCATCCCAACTAGCTTACTATGTAACAAACCCATCATGTGTGTCCCAGCTAGTTCTTTCCGTGATGATATCAAATATCATGCTGTGAACATGATACCGTCGTCGCTTCCCAATCAACTCTTATCGCGGTGTATCGTGAGATTAGGTCATGATGCTGTCTTTGTTTTACCAGCTACCACGAGTAGCGACGACTATATCGCTCACGCTTCTTACCAAAATCATTGGTCTGACACCATTTAATAAAATTCTTGGCAAAACTTAGGGCAAATATAATAATTTATTGCAAGAACTCCAAACTTTACACTCAAATAGATAAAGGATAAGCATCTACAATTCGAAAGGTAGAAAATCTCTCTCAAACTCAAACCTTAAGACTCAAGACAACAAACTCCTACAGAATCCAAACTCTAAATATACTTGTCCTATTTATACTAAACAATAATAATTGAGAAATGATTAAATTTCCCATAGGCGCCTTCATAACAGACTATTAATGTCAATAGCTCTATGGTCCTTATTTTTTGTGGTTTCTAAACATTCATGTAACTTATTATCAATCAACAAAATTTTCAGGGATATAAAATGTATTGTTAATTTTCTTCCCGCACATTGTCAATTCTAGGATAGGATAGGGACTAGAAAAAAATAAGCAAAGAAAAGTGGCCTTTACTTCCTCGATTATGAAAAAAATTCTAAAGGTAAGAGAAAAATACTTGAGGGCTAATTGTTTTGTTGAAAAAGCAATGCGGTGTAAATGGAATTCAATGTAATTGAAACATATATTTGAAATATTTTAGAATTGTTTACTTCAGTATTAACAAATGTATTGGTTAACAATTTTTCTTTCATTTAAGCAAAAAATGAAGTCAATGTAAAACATGGGGGGTGGGTGGTGATGCTAGTGGTGGTGTTGACAATGAGCAGCAGGTGACAATTGACAACGACAAGCGAGTGTTTGACATGGGTGACAAGCAGCCAATAAAATTTCACTCATGCAATGTGTTTGGATTTCATCCAAAATCGAATGAATTCCAAATACATTGAGAAAAAAAAAAATAAATGGTGAATCCCAAATACCTTAAAAATTTACTCTGCATTGCGTTCTCCTCTAACCAAACACCCAAGTTTTCAAAATGCATGTATTCTTTTAATTTTTCACCACTTCTCCATCAAACAAAACAACCCCTTAGTATGTATCTTCACAATCATATTGTGCCACTTTTATCATCAGTCATCCGTTTCATGTATCTAATAAAGTTCCCTCCCTTTTCATGAGCATAGTTCCTGATTGGTTCAAGCACTTGAACACCTTACCACAGTTAACTTTAGAAATCCCTCTGACTTTTTGCAACTATCCATAGTGACATCTAAGGCCTATCATAGGTAAACAATATCATGGGTGTGGTGCCTCAGTGACCTACATCTTTCATTCATGACCAAATTAGAACCACTTGACTCTTTTAATAAGGAAAAAATCTAAAATTAGTTCCACAAATTTCACACCATAAACACCTAAATCAAAACCCACGCTCTAGTCTTTAGGATCAATAATTAGAAAGAATATTGCATTCCAAAATTTAATAGTAAATCCTTCAACAAGGAACTGTTCGCCAAAATATTTGCATTTGCACTTCTCGACAAAATGGGATAATAGAAAAAAAAATTACACTTTCTAGATGGTGTCCTATCAATCATAATCACTAGTAATGTTTAAAAATACTATTGAAAGGATGTTGTTCTACAGCTGCATATCCTATTAATCGTATGCCATCAAGAATTTCAAAATCAAAGCTCTTAATCAAACCCTCATTGATATCTATATCACTAGACTTAGTTCAATCATTCCTATCAAGTGTTTGGCTACTCAAATTTTGTGCACACATTCATCATCATTAAAGAAGCAAACTAGACCGAAATTGCAAGGAGAGATGCATATTGAAGCACCCCCGATTACAACTCTTTAGGCCTTGAGGAGTCCAGATAAATATTGAGGTTTGGGAGCAAAAGTCATTTCATCTCAGAATCTATTGAGTCCAGATAAATATTGATTTTTGGGAGGCAAAAATTATTTGCTCTCAAAATCTAGAAGTCAGCACACACAAGGAAAGAATAAAGTGTTGGCAGAGTTAATACTGATGTGTGTGTTAATAATATACACACACATACATGTTTAAATAAAAAAAAAAGATAGAGAGAGAGAGAGAGAGAGATTGTTTTCAGAATGTTTTTCAATTAACCAAATTCCTATTATATTGCATCCTCCCCATCTACTCTGCAGTATATGAAATTTGTATAATGTGCTAATTCTCAACATGTGTAAGGCAGAAATCCATCACATCATGCATGACAAGTATCAAGACAAGAAAAATAAAACCGTGCAATTAATTTAAACAACACAGAAGAGAAAAGGGAGGATGTTTACAACCCAATCCCTCAGCATGGTTGTATTCTATAAAAAGTCATAATTTTCTCCAATTTTATCGTTTCCCATATTCACAATGTACCATCAGGTAGCTAATAAAAAAAAATGTTTGTTAGGGATTTGGGGTTCTTTGGTCAGCGCAGTGAACACAGAGATTATGAGAACTCAGAGAATTTGCATACATTCCAAAGTTTACAAGATTAAGCAGGACAAAATAGTTTAGTTTGTTGGGAAAAAAAGATAAGTTGGCATTTATGAAGTTCTGAATCCAAGGACCAGCCTCTTGACAACTAACGAAGCTTTTCTCCTCAACTTATTAGGAAAAGATTATATTCATCGATAGCATGGTATCTTTGTTGGTGCTACAATATCTCACTGACCAAGCAAAAAATGTTCTGACAAAAAACAAGTAAACAAGCAAGCTTATAAAATTTATTGCAAGAAGAAGTATGCAGGTATAAGAAGTAAGAATTAGGGCTGCAAACGAACTGAAATGAATCAAGCCAAGCTCGATCTCATTTACAAAAAGCTTGTTTGATCTTGGTTCAGGCTTTTATCATAGTATTGTTTGATCTATTTAAATGAATGATTGTTCGAGCTCGGCTAAGCTAGGTTCATTTTATGCTTATAAATCTTTAAACAAACCCTTTGCATTTGGGACATAATCGAGCTTTATCAAGCTATTGAGCATTAAATTATCCACCCAAATGAGCCCTATCAAACCTATTAACAAGCACAGCTTGTTCTCTAAGTAATTTAGCTTTAATAAGACTATTAACAAGTCTTATCAAGCTTATTAACAAGTAGCTTGCTAGCTTAGCAAATAATAGTTGAATTGAATGAACTTCTAAATGAATAAAGATCAAACTATCTTTTGATAATGATCAAACAGACATCTAACCCATCTTCAAACCAAAATCAAACTTTCTTTGAATCATAATAACGATAATCAAACAAAGACCATCCTTGTTTGAAGTATCTTCAAGATTGAATAATATTTATACAAAGATTGAGCAACTTTCAAATTATGATCAAACCATCTTTGAGAATTTAACAAAAGAAAAAAATTCAATAATCATCAAGTAATGAATGAACAATGATTGGCACATCCTCAAATAATGATAAATCATGATCGAATCATCTTTGATTCACATAAACCACGATTAATCTATGTTTGATCATGTTCCAATTATAGCTAAATAATGATTTAGTTATTATTAGACAATAAATTAATCAACGTCATAGCAAAAAATCTATTATTTTAAATTGTATTTTATTGATTGGCATTTTAGGTTTAGAATTTAGAATTAAAATGTAATATTCAAGCTTTGACAAACTAAATGAATAACATAATTAACCTTCACGGACGACGAAGGGCAAGAGACTCTCACCTTGAAGTATTGCAACAGCCCGAACACGCACACTGGAAATGGAAAATGTATTGGAAACGGAAAGAGTTGAAGAGCTCATATGATCAAAATGTTGCATAAAAGTTCTGGCTATTTCTTAAACATCAAAAGTATTAAAAAGCAGAGATTAAAGCCTCTACGGGAAACTGGAGAGTTTCGGCCTACAATGGTTTCTCATTTTCTTTGGAACATCTTTAGATTAGATTAAGGAGAATATGTAACTAAAATGATGTTATTTTAATTAAGTTAATATTATTAATGATTTAATCAAACTTTATATACATTAATAATTAGTTTTATGAACTATGATTTAATGATTTAATTTAATTAAATATAAATATGTTTTATATCAAGCCATTATTATACAATTCATCGAGCTTCTTAAAGAACTTGTTCACAAGCGATAAATAATATTAATCATGATTATAAATGAATTGACTAATAAGCTATTCAAATTTATTCATTTAACAATCAAGCATTCATAAAAATGCTCAAACATGTTCAATTAGCTAACCAACCAATCAAGAACAAACTCTAATCAAGCCCGACCAAAAATAACTAGCCAAATATTAGGTTCATTTGTAGCCCTACATAAGATGAAAAAGTACCCCATCAGTGGAAATGGTGACGAATCAAATAATCTCTAAAACAACAAATTGAAGACCATTAATGCTCTCGAATTATAAATAATTTTGTTTGAAATGCAAGTAACGTTTGCTGACACTTCTAAGTAGTGTACTCATTGTTAGGGAGGTTCGTTCTCTACACCTTACACAACAAGGTGAAGGTGTTGACCAAAAAAAAAAGCTTTTAGAGTCCCATTCAGCTGCAAAAATAAAAAGATTTTATTGCACATCGAAATCTTCCTTCTCTAGTAACTATGTAGATATCCACCAGAAGTATTGTAGATTAAATGGAACCAACAGACTTCCAGTTTATTTCATTAAGAAGTTATTTCATAATGCGCAAATGACTTTTGATAAATTCAAAAGTAAAATTGTTGTCCAAAGTATCGTAAGAGAGCTAAAACTATTTAGTAAAGGACACAGACACTAATGTTAGTAGCTTGAACAACGAAAAACAATTATAATTAATAAAAAATTAATTATATATCCTAGTTATTATTGGTGCATAGCTAATCAAATGAATATTTTTTAATTAATTACTATGACAAATTGGCTTATTTTGCCCCAAGCATGAATCAACAGGTTAATATTACGTATTAATATTCTATAAACTATTACATAACTTTACCAATTAATTGTTAATTAGTTACTGTACCAATAGAAAAATATTTTCAGTAATAAATAATCATTTAATAGTTATTCAAATTAATCCTAACTCCAAGGATAATTTATATTCTAGCAAAAAATTAATACAGATTTGTTCAAACAATAAACTTTTGATTAATTATTGCATGAATAAAAAAATAGCATTATCTTGGTAATTAATTAATAACTATTTAGTATATCTAATCACTATTAAATAACAACTGAGGCAAGTAATACTTAACGATTATCTCTGATTCAATGGAGTAAATGCTCATAAGTCAAATTCAGAACTCACTCCCTCTAAACTTCACCTTTAGTTCCTAATCTCCATTCACTCGAACACTCACTCCTGATAAACGTCCATGCACCTTTACTCCCCCTTTTAACACCGATATTTACTCCCAATCCTCGCCCACTTCTTCTCCTCCCTCATTCTGCTCTCATTCATAACTAATTATATTAAGTCAGTCACTTGTGAAAGCGGTGAATAAAAAACCGCCCTCATTCAATTCATTTACTGATATACACTAAGTTCCCTTGCTCATGCATTTTTTTGTTGGGGCATTTACAAACATACCACCCAATTCCTATATATTTACATAACCTAAACTTTTTTAAGTGTATACCACCCAAACCTTTCATATCACATCAAAAATACACAAATTTAACTTTTAAAAAGAAAAATAAACCTTTTCATGTATATGTTAGGTGACATGTATGTAAAAAAAAATTTAAGTTTAGAGGCTAGATATGAAACTATGTAGTAATTGAGTGGTATGCATGTAAATCTTCCTTTATCGTTTCACTAGTTAGCTCAGTGCTCTTTCTCTATTCTATTCTCCCATTCAACTCAATGTCTTTGCTTGCTTTTTCATTCGCTCATTCCTCATTCCGTCATTCCATTAACCATGCATTTTCCTACCTTTGCCAGTTCAACATTCACCCAACTTACTGTTAAGTATTGAACAATTGAAAGCATTAGAATCACGTGAAATTGAGCAAATCATCTATCTAAAAAGGGTTGGGTTGGGAATCCAGTAAATTTCTAAGTATGGTCCCATGATTCCTAGTTTATCATGCAATAAACCAACATAATGCCCCTATTGAGTATAGGAAAATGGAGATAAGCAAGTAAGAAAATAAATTAGTGAAAAACGAGGAATATTAGCATGGTGCAACAAGAGAAACGTAGAAAAAAGAAAGGCAAACTGACATACGAGTGAATGAGCGAATTTATGTAATAAATCCTACAAGCATGCAAAATATATAGTACATAAATGAAATTCATATGTGATTAAGAGTACACAAATATCAACATGTATGCACTCATGAAAGCATACAGAAAATCAATGTAAGCTAGCATGAAACTATAATAAGCCTGGTTTGTTTAGCAATATAATTAAGGGCTCATCTTCAGATTCAAAAAAGAATAAGATAATTAGGNTATTCATCGAGCTTCTTAAAGAAATTGTTCACAAGCGATAAATAATATTAATCATGATTATAAATGAATTGACTAATAAGCTATTCAAATTCATTCATTTAACAATCGAGCATTCATAAAAATGCTCAAACATGTTCAATTAGCTAACCAACCAATCAAGAACAAACTCTAATCAAGCCCGACCAAAAATAACTAGCCAAATATTAGGTTCATTTGTAGCCCTACATAAGATGAAAAAGTACCCCATCAGTGGAAATGGTGACGAATCAAATAATCTCTAAAACAACAAATTGAAGACCATTAATGCTCTCGAATTATAAATAATTTTGTTTGAAATGCAAGTAACGTTTGCTGACACTTCTAAGTAGTGTACTCATTGTTAGGGAGGTTCGTTCTCTACACCTTACACAACAAGGTGAAGGTGTTGACCAAAAAAAAAAGCTTTTAGAGTCCCATTCAGCTGCAAAAATAAAAAGATTTTATTGCACATCGAAATCTTCCTTCTCTAGTAACTATGTAGATATCCACCAGAAGTATTGTAGATTAAATGGAACCAACAGACTTCCAGTTTATTTCATTAAGAAGTTATTTCATAATGCGCAAATGACTTTTGATAAATTCAAAAGTAAAATTGTTGTCCAAAGTATCGTAAGAGAGCTAAAACTATTTAGTAAAGGACACAGACACTAATGTTAGTAGCTTGAACAACGAAAAACAATTATAATTAATAAAAAATTAATTATATATCCTAGTTATTATTGGTGCATAGCTAATCAAATGAATATTTTTTAATTAATTACTATGACAAATTGGCTTATTTTGCCCCAAGCATGAATCAACAGGTTAATATTACGTATTAATATTCTATAAACTATTACATAACTTTACCAATTAATTGTTAATTAGTTACTGTACCAATAGAAAAATATTTTCAGTAATAAATAATCATTTAATAGTTATTCAAATTAATCCTAACTCCAAGGATAATTTATATTCTAGCAAAAAATTAATACAGATTTGTTCAAACAATAAACTTTTGATTAATTATTGCATGAATAAAAAAATAGCATTATCTTGGTAATTAATTAATAACTATTTAGTATATCTAATCACTATTAAATAACAACTGAGGCAAGTAATACTTAACGATTATCTCTGATTCAATGGAGTAAATGCTCATAAGTCAAATTCAGAACTCACTCCCTCTAAACTTCACCTTTAGTTCCTAATCTCCATTCACTCGAACACTCACTCCTGATAAACGTCCATGCACCTTTACTCCCCCTTTTAACACCGATATTTACTCCCAATCCTCGCCCACTTCTTCTCCTCCCTCATTCTGCTCTCATTCATAACTAATTATATTAAGTCAGTCACTTGTGAAAGCGGTGAATAAAAAACAGCCCACATTCAATTCATTTACTGATATACACTAAGTTCCCTTGCTCATGCATTTTTTTGTTGGGGCATTTACAAACATACCACCCAATTCCTATATATTTACATAACCTAAACTTTTTTAAGTGTATACCACCCAAACCTTTCATATCACATCAAAAATACACAAATTTAACTTTTAAAAAGAAAAATAAACCTTTTCATGTATATGTTAGGTGACATGTATGTAAAAAAAAATTTAAGTTTAGAGGCTAGATATGAAACTATGTAGTAATTGAGTGGTATGCATGTAAATCTTCCTTTATCGTTTCACTAGTTAGCTCAGTGCTCTTTCTCTATTCTATTCTCCCATTCAACTCAATGTCTTTGCTTGCTTTTTCATTCGCTCATTCCTCATTCCGTCATTCCATTAACCATGCATTTTCCTACCTTTGCCAGTTCAACATTCACCCAACTTACTGTTAAGTATTGAACAATTGAAAGCATTAGAATCACGTGAAATTGAGCAAATCATCTATCTAAAAAGGGTTGGGTTGGGAATCCAGTAAATTTCTAAGTATGGTCCCATGATTCCTAGTTTATCATGCAATAAACCAACATAATGCCCCTATTGAGTATAGGAAAATGGAGATAAGCAAGTAAGAAAATAAATTAGTGAAAAACGAGGAATATTAGCATGGTGCAACAAGAGAAACGTAGAAAAAAGAAAGGCAAACTGACATACGAGTGAATGAGCGAATTTATGTAATAAATCCTACAAGCATGCAAAATATATAGTACATAAATGAAATTCATATGTGATTAAGAGTACACAAATATCAACATGTATGCACTCATGAAAGCATACAGAAAATCAATGTAAGCTAGCATGAAACTATAATAAGCCTGGTTTGTTTAGCAATATAATTAAGGGCTCATCTTCAGATTCAAAAAAGAATAAGATAATTAGGAGCTTTGATTTCATCATACGCATTTGATCGTAGCAGACTTTACTTGGTTTGACTATTAAGTATGAATCCAATTCCTTTGAGAAACCACATAAAGTAGATTAATCAACCAATATATGGTTAATCAAGAAAAATTAATTATCATAAGCTTAACTAATAAATAATAAACCAAATTTATCCTCCATTAGCATATTTAACCAATACTTAATAGAAAATATAATAATCAATCCTCAATAAAACAACTTAGTTTAACATATAATTTTAAATTAAGCCCAATTATAGAAACTGCTAGGGAATTTTCAACCAGAAAGGAAGGAATTTTGATATAAAAACCAAAAGTTTGAACGGCTAACCAAATCAACAGTTTTGACAAAATATTATATTTGCTTCCATAAATCTGGAAATTCTAGAGCATTATAGAGCTTACCGAAAGTCTGTCTTATTTAGATCTAAAGCAATGGCATGTATTACAGGGAGAGCAATTATTCCCATGTTAAGCAGAAAAATGTAACTATTAAGAAAACTAACTATTTTTTTATAACTATAACATAATTTACAAAAAAGTGAGGTAATATACCAAAAGATTTACCAGAAACTCTGCAGTCGGATAAAGTTAATGTTACCTGGAGCAGGATGCGCACAAGCTCAGTACTACCAAAGCGAGACGCTTCCAAAAAACATTGGTTAACATTGTCGGCACCACCCTCCACCAACATTCCCAGCAATCCTTGTATCAAATATGCTGAGATTCCAGAAGCCCAACCAGGATCGAAAGAGCTTGAAAAGAGAGTCAGAGGGAAACAAGCAGCATCAAATGCCTCAGTGAAGTCCTTTCCTGAGAGATTATTGCCAGCAAGGTCCAGGAATGTTTTGAACGCTGAGAGCTGGAAGTGCACTTCAATGGCGGTGTTGGGATTTCCTTTGCCCCGGTTCTCTTGGCACCTGGAGTGAAAACCAATGCATTTTAAGGCCCATTCCGTGAACTTCTGAACTTTTGCTCCTGCTTCAGCTTTTAAAATCTCATCCCCGTTGCATTCTTGAAGACGATCATGCAATCTGAAGCAAAATCCAAATAATAATAATAATAATAATAATAATAAACAAAGAAACCATGAACTGGAAGCCTTCTGTTTAGCCAACATAACTATTTTCATGCATGGATATATACCTTTGAGCCATGACGGCAACAGTATCTGCTAGACTTATTGTCCTGCTCTGACATGCAGAAACACAAGAAGCGAGAAATGATGTTCTTAGGGCCGCCCTTGTGAAATCACGAGCACCATAAGAGACGATCTTCTTGATTAGACCAGTGATCCCATCAAGTTCCCGTCGAACCTTCAAAAACCATATAGAATCCAGTGCTATGCATAGCGCATCATTCAGGGTTTGGGGATCAGCTAAGAGAATTAGATTCTCAGCAAGCTCCCAATCATGGGAGCTTACCGCACCCTGAAACATTCGGCCAAGTTCTATCCTATCCTGCCTGCTAAGTCTCCTGTCCAGCTTACTTTTCTCTTTATCTTTCCTCCTCATAGAATCTTCTGTCTGTTCTGATACCCTAAACCTAAATTTTTTGGCACAAGCACCGTAACTTTTAGGGACCTGATGGTCCTTGTTCTCCTGAGAGGCTTGTTGATAGAACCCCGCACTGCTTCCCTCACCTGTCTCCTGTGTTGAACAATCACCATTCTGGTTCCAACTTGCAACAACTCCGTTCTCATCAATGTCCATTCCAGATTTCAATGGATCTTCCGAATGACTCTCCGTTGTCACATACCCGCTTTCCTCTTCGGCCACCATTGTCTTTACCTCATCGGCAGTTTTTGGAGACCCGAACTAGCCAATGCGATAAGAGCAAAATCCCAATTTAAACAAACAGTAACAATATCAGATTCTTAGAAGTAACAAAGGAGTAACTGATTATCCTCTAAAACGAAATCGAAAGCGGAATCACTCCGCAACTTTGATCAAGAAGAAACCCACTAGCTCGCTTCCCCCATAAACTAAACATCAAAAGGTCGAGAACCAAACTGTTAAAACCCTAGCTGCCATCAGACCCGAGAAAAGAAAAGCACTGGGCCGCTTCCGAGTAGACAAATCCTGCACCAGAAAGGAAATCAAACAAACTCAAAACAGATTTTTGACGATGATGAAAATAACTAAAATGAAAAAAATTCCACAACATATAAAAAAAAGGAAGAAGAAGAAGAAATTTCACGACCACAAAAAGGGTGGAGACAGAGAAATGGTAATGAAAACAGTACCAAACTTCATTTCTCGAAACTAGAACAAGAAAAGAAGGGGAAAAAAAATCCTTGAAGCCCTGCCTCTCTTGAGAAGAAATCAAACCCCTCCTTTTGCTCCAGAAAAATAAAAAATGGATTGCAGGATGGATTTTTTANTGGTGGAGACAGAGAAATAGTAATGAAAACAGAACCAAACTTCATTTCTCAAAACTAGAACAAGAAAAGAAGGGGAAAAAAAATCCTTGAAGCCCTGCCGCTCTTGAGAAGAAATCAAACCCCTCCTTTTGCTCCAGAAAAATAAAAAATGGATTGCAGGATGGATTTTTTAAGTAGAAACAGGAATTCTAACCTCGCCCTAAACGGAAGAACGAAAAGTGGAAACTCGCGACAGGGAAATGGAAATTTTCATAAAATTATCATCTTTTCATTAGTTTTTTTTTTAAGAGAAATTTGAGCGACGAAACATAAATTAGGTGGAGACTCGTGTAATGGTGGTGCGGCCAATTTAATTATTTGTTAAATGAATTTAATATATTTCATGAAAGTGAGAGTCACAGCGACAAGAGGGACGGGGATCCACCGCCACCTAGAAGCACATCTCCCATTCTCAAATGGGACCGATCACTGCTTTTCTCTTTACTGGGAGCCCCACCTCAATCATTAAAATGCCTTCATCATCTCACTCTTCACTCACTCAAAACTTATTCTATTTTTTAAGTGGATGCTTCTTAAAGAAGCTCATGTTCGATTCATCAAGAAGATTGTATTTGGCAAAAATTTACTCATTCATATTCGACTTATTTTAACTCAATATATATATGTATATATGAGTAATATTTTTAAAAAATTTTATTGACTAGAAGGCTACAAAAATTTATAATCAATTAAAAATATTAATTAAAAAAAAGAATAAAATTTTTTAAATTATATTCAAATGATATTTCAATATAAATAATAATTTTTAAATCTTGTCCAAGTCTTTAACATCTTATGGCTACGAGATTAGGGTTGTCAAAACGATTTTTTATTCGTGAACAACTCGTGTTCAGCTGGCTAAGCAAACAAGCCGAACACAAACATACTTTTTGAACTCGAAATATAAACGAGTCGAACACGAGCAAGTTTACACCCCTAACTCCATGCTTAGAATGACATGATCTGGTGCGATTTGGAGCTTATAAGTGGCTAGGTTCCATAGTGAGGGCATATCAAAAGCATCAAAGGTATGTAAATGATATTCGAGTTAAATTCAAAATTATTTAAACGTTACCAAAAAAAAAAATTGCCAGCAACCATAACGAAGAGAATAAGAAGGAAATCTTGTGACCAATCATTTATAAATTTTGGTTGAGGTTTATGTAATATAGGAAAATTTACGTAGTGAATTATATGAATAAGCCAAGTATATATTATCTTTTCAAAAAATTTTAAAAGTTAATCTTAAGACATTAGTTATTCTTTATAAGATAAATAAGAGGAATTTGAATATTTTTGAGCTTGCGTAACAACAATAGCAATATATCAATTTGATGAGTTAGGTATGGCTTGGTTAGTTCATTACAAGTCTTGTGAATGGCGAGTCTTCCATTAATCTGGCTAGTTTATGTTGGGCCTGGCGCTTCATAACAACCTAAGCTAACTTGAGTAAATTCATGTCGACTTAGGCATATTCATGTCATTGAACCTCCGAGGTATTTAGACGTTCATTTTATTTCATTATTCCTTTGAATCTTTGAATGGATAAGACGTTAAGAAATTATCTTAATTATGCATGAATTTCAATGCACATCGGGATCGAGATGTCACCTCCCAAAAGAGCTCTTAAGAGAGGTGGGCAACCCAGGACTTAAATACCGATCTTCGTCCCTACACCTAGCCGATGTTGGATTTTCTGTCTGTGACATTCTTCTTCACCCAATCACGTGACGCCTTCGTCACGGATCAGCTTTTTTGAGGGTCTCACTGGACCATGGAGAGTCCACACACCTGGCAGGTAGTAATGTGCTCTGATACCACTTCTCTCCTTGCAAAAGTGCTCTTTTGGGAGGTGACAAGTGGTATCAGAGCTCTTCAGCGTGGTGGGCAGCCCAGGACTTAAATACTGTTTTTTGGCCCTACACCTAGCCGATGTGGGGCTTTTCATCCGTGACAGAGAGCTCCAAATATTTAATTGAATATACTCTAATACAAATGAAATGTCTCGACAAGCTAAGATAGTTGACATCAAACCTGGTTCGAGCCAAGTCAGAGCGAGCCCAGATCATGCACTTAAAGCATAATAATAGCCTTTGGAATATATTTTTAGGGACTAAGGGCCTGTTTGGGGAAGCTGCAGCTTTTCAATTGCAGTTGTGTTGCCCCAGAAAACTACTGTGGGGAATCCGACTTCCTGTTTATTGCAGCTTTGTGAAAATAGTAAAAAAGAAAACAACCCTTCTTTGGGGAAGCTGCAACAGGGAGAACATTCAAAAAGAAAGCAAACCTCATTTCAATCTGATTTTCACAGTTTATGTGTGTGTGTGTGTGAGAGAGAGAGAGAGAAAGAGAGAGATAATACATCTTTTATCATCACATTACCTTAAGTGATATCACAAGTAAATTTTAGTGGCTTTGAATGGAATTACATTGTCTAATTCTTTCTTCTTTAATGTCTCATTCCATAATGTGCGTGTGTAAGAAATATAATTCTCTTCTCATTGGAATTTCACAGATGGTGCCACTAGCCAAATTTCAGAGGATTTGAATCACGTTATACATTTTTGCTACTAGCTGTAAGGACACTAGTAAATTTCAATGGTTGTGAATGAAAATATGCATATTTGCAACTAGCTGCGATGCAAAAAAAAGGAGACTCATTATCATACAACGGTCTCATTCATTCTTCTTCTATGATTCATTTCACATTATGTGTGTGTGAGAGTGAGAAATATACTTCTCTTCTCATCAAAATGCCACATGCAGTACCACAATTTAATTTCAATTGCTGGGAATGAAAATATGCATATTTGTAATTAGTTGTGATGTCAAAAAAAAGAGACTCATTAGTCACATAATTATCTAGTTTTTTTCCTCTATGACTCATTTCACAGTGTGTGTGAGAGGAATCTACTTCTTTTCTCATCGGAATGCCACATGTGGTACCATTAGTAAATTTCAATGGCTGAGAATGAAAATATGCATATTTGCAATTAGTTGTGATGCCCAAAAAAAGTGAAACATTGCTCACATAACTGTATCATTCTTTCTTCTTTTATGACTCATTTCACAATGTGTGTGTGAGAGAAATATACTTCTCTTCTCATTAAAATGCCACAGATGGTTCCACCAGTTAATTTCAATGGTTGAGAATGAAAATATGCATATTTGCAACTAGCTGTGATGCCAAAAAAAGAGACTCATTAGTCGCATAACTATCTCATTCTTTATTCTTCTATGAGTCATTTCACAATGTGAGTGTGAGAAAAATACTTCTCTTTTCATCAGAATTCCATAGAGGGTACCACTAGTAAATTTTAATAGTTGGGAATAAAAATATGCATATCTGCAACTAGCTATGATGCAAAAAAAAGAGAACCATGCTCATATAACTGTCTCATTCTTTCCTCTTCTATAACTCATTTCATAGTGTGTGTGAGTGTTAAATAATTTGTCTTCTCATCAAAATTCCACAAGTGGTACCACTAGTAAATTTCAATGACTAGGAATGAAAATATAGGTGTCTACAACAAGCTATGATGCATAAAAAAAGAGAAACGTTGCTCATTGTTGACCTCACTTTTGGTTGAGGTCTAGTTTCTTCCTTAGAAGCCTAGGATCTAGTCATAGGACTTTCTTGTTGACTATTCCTAGAGGACTAGTGATGGTAGCCTCACCAATAGAAATTCTAAACTCTTCTTTTCTCATCTTGAAGTTTCACATATTGGTTCTAAACTCTAGCACTTAGTAGGTGGGACCAATGCGGGGGAGCTCAAGAGGAGTTCTCATATGACTGTTTGGCATTATGGTTAACCCTGGGTGGTGTGGTCTTGGTCAGTCCTGCACACAAACACTTGCACTTACACTCACAACATAAATACTTACCCAAACATGCCTAGCTTGATCCCTTACTCTATTGGAAAATCATGTGAATGGTCCCCTATACCATTAGCCCTGCGCTAGGGTTTGGCTAAGACCAGAACATGGAGGATCCATAATGGGAATTCCCTTGGTCTTATGGCTCAATTAGGGTGACCTCATGATTAACATTCTCAATGGATCCCAATTTTTCCAAACTTCCAATTTTGACCCTTTTTGGCCCCAAACTTCATCAAATTACCAAATTGCCCCTAAACCTTAGATTTTCCAAAAATTCCCAAAATTACCCAAATTCTAAAAATCTCTTCAAAAATCATTTCAAATCATTCTAAATCACTCAAATTGAAAAAAATACCTCAAATTACCAAAATTCCCAATATACCCCCAACATCCCCAAAATTACCAAAATACCCTTCATATTCCAAAAATTCCAAAAAAATCCCAAAATCTCCAAAATCACTTCAAATGTCCCCAAAATCAATTTGAACCACTCTATTGAGCAAAATTTGACCAAATTGACTCATATTGACCAATCCCCAAATTGCCCTTAAAGACCCAAATCCTCCAATTCATCCTCATTTTCCACCAAATTGACTTCAATCTCCCCCAATTTTAATTCCAAACTCAAATTCATCATCTACAATCTCAATTGAAACCAAAACCAAGCCCAGTTGAACCCAATTTCATGTTCAATTTAACACAATTTAGTCATACCCTTAAATTTCTCAAATTAAACCCCATGATCAAATCAATTTCCTCAAATTTGAATAAAAAATTTTTCATAACACTTCCGTAAGTCAGTTCAAACAATAAATTGAGCCAAATTTGAACTCAAAGCTCACCCAAATACTACTTAAGCCATAACCCCCACTTTTAACCAAAAGCCCAAATCTTCCAAATTGAACCACATAACTCTAACTAATTGATATCCAAAATTCTTTATGACAATCTTTTAGATCAAATTGAACCATATATAAACCCTAGCCTAATCCAAACCCAAGTCTAATCCAAATGCCCAAAATTGATTATATAGCCAAATTCTAATAAATTGTTCTTCCAAATCAATTAAAAATCACTCAATTCCTTTTCCAAACTTCTCATGACAATTAATCAAGCCAATTTTATCAATCAATTGAGCCAAATCCAAAGTCTAGAAAAACCCAAACTCAAATCCAAGCTCATGACATGAATTTGAACCTAAGTCATGCATGTGACCAAACCTAGCCAAATTAATCAACCTAAGAACAGCACAACCAACATTTGGACCTTAGAGACCAGGTTAGAACCACCTATCCCACCTATATGATCCATGGACCAAAGGTCCTTTGATTTAGGGGATCGCTTCCCATATTTGTTTAAATCCAAGATATATTTTCCATCATCCTTAACCATTCAAATTTAATCACATTAAACCTCTCCTGGCTCACCTGACTCCTCTGGCCACCAGCCCTGGGCTGGCTAGCTGGCCTAGTCACCGTAGAATCCCAAAACTGATAGCCACCCAGCTTAAATCAAACCCATTGCACCCATCCAATGTGTCCACCTCAAATTGGACATTGTTTCCACTCAGCCCTCCACCTCAGGAAGCCATTGCACCCACTAACTAGCCATGGTGCACCCCAAGCTCTCCTATTTAAACCCCACTTTCCACGACCAAGTATAAAGAGATCATCCAAAATATAGGGGAAACTTTGCCAAATTGCTCCCATAGACTCTCCCAACCTTGCTAAGCTCAACCAAGCCATTCTCCGGCCACCTCCACCAGTGTCTGAGCTCAATTCCAGAGCTCCAAATCTGGCCAATAATAAGACATCTCACCACACCCCACCAAACCTCAAATTTACCATTCCCAGAGCTTCACCAAAGCTAGATGAAAATTTTTCTAGTGAAATACCCATCTCTAAAGCTCTCTAACCTAACTCTAGACCAAGGCTGTACCACTAGTTGGAGGAGTTCTACACCAGACCTTTCACCAGAGCAAATCATCACTTTTAAGGAGGTTCATTGGACTCTTTTAAAGCATCCACAAGCATCCGATTGAGGCCTCCCCTCTTAGACTCAGGTATAAAACTCAAAGCTAATTTTTGGCTCGATTTGGGCCTTTGTGAATAAAAGTTTAATTTCATATGCATGTAGCTTTATAGATATGTTCGCCTTGAGTAGATGAAGGTGTAGGAACAAACCACACTTAATTTTGTTGAGTATCGAGTGAGATCGAAGCGTTTGAATTCAAGTGACTCTCGGGTTCTGGCCATCGAGGATGATGAACAGATGTCGTATGTTTTTGCGTGTATCAATCCAACGATAAAGGGAGTGTTAGACGAGTAGACAGAACAATAACCGAGGGTCGAGTAAGTGCTAACGCGGATGACAACATCCAATGGGAGCACAACCCGTAGAAAGTTTGTCGTTTACGAGGATTGCGTGACAGCTGACTGGGATAAATAGAAAATTAGGATTTTTTATTTAAATTAATTCCAGAACTTAAAAAATTCATAACTTAGTGTAGAAAAATCATAAAAAGAAAATAAAAATACTTTGTTGCTCAGTGAACAGAGGAAAATAATGTGAAATAAAAATAAAAATTATTTGGTGTGTCTCTTATTTTTAATTAATTAAATACTCTATGCAATGTTTTAATTTTAATTAAGTATATAATAATCATCATGGCTTGACATTTTAGGAGGCTATTCCTCATGATAGTGGGGATGTTTTGTGATTTTTCCAAAGTCAGAAGGCATCCCTACACATGTAACTCTAATTTCCAAGTTGGGATGGTTGTTTTGCTTAAAATAATTATATAAATTTAAAATATATATCAAAAAATTATGAGACTTATCTTGGTGGGTTATTTGTACTTAAAGAACTTCTGGAAAAATGTGAATTAAGCTTTAATACTTATGTAAATTACTGTAATTAATAAACCCTAAAAATTCATAAAAATTAAAAAAAAGATTTAATATATTTCAAAATATAACAAAAAGCATTTCACACTGTAAATAATGATTATTTTAATTCACTATAAAGATTTGAAATTTATTTGATTTAATTTGATCACTAAAATGTATTTTCAAGGAAAATGACATTTTTGGCATTAAAATAATTTTAATAAATTAAATATAATTAGAAAATTTATAAAAAGTTATTTTTATGAGTTCCTTGTGATAAGGGACACTCAAGAAAAAAAAATTATTTTTTAAAAAATACTTTATTTTTTAGTCTTTTTTTTAATTAAAAATAATAAAAAATAATAAAGGATTTCAAAAAGACAAAAATGGTTTAAAATTTTCCTAATCCCTTTCTGGTCATTTGAGTCATTATAATATTTTCCTAATTTTTCTAAGTTAAATCTAAATTTTTAAAGGCTAAAAATACATTTCCTCTAATTTTATTTTAAAGATAATAAAAATAAATTTGTAAAAATAAAAAGTTTATTTCCTTGAGTTCTATGGACTTGGGGAGATTTAATAAAAATATAAAGAGTAATTTTTGTAATTAAAACATCGTTTCTATTTAATTAAATCACTAAAATCAATAAATAATTATAATAATTAAAAAGTAATTTAAAAAATTATAAAATTTTGTCCAAGTGGTCCTCTAACTAGGTGAACCTCCAATAATTTTCTCATGACCAAAAAACTTTACTTTGATTATTTAAATAGATTGATATTGAAAATCCTATTTTCTAAGTTAAAATAATTTTTTAAATTAAATAAAATTTTGAAAATCACATTTTCTCGTTTGATATGTTAATTGACCCATGAGTGGGGTACTCTAAATATTTCAAAGTCATTTGAATTATATTTGATAAGTTATGAAGTAGAGAGTCTGCGGGGCAAAATAGTAATTTTAGATTTTAAGGCCTTAATCAAAATTTAGGATTAACTAAGGCGAAAATGGGTAATTTTGATCCTAATAAACTATTTTGGATGATTAAAACATAATGGATAAAAAGGATAGAAACCAATTTGCCACATTTTCATAATAAGGGTAAAATGGTGATTTTATAAATTATCATGATTCAGAAATCAATTAAAATTGGATGTTTATAAAGTTATGGGCTTAAGTTTGGAAGATAATAATTCACTTATTTTAAGCCCTCTAATTGGTGATAGTATAATCTTTTGATAAGAATATATTCTACTTAAATTAAATATTTTGTTAATTGCAAATTTACCCATGAAAATTGTTAAAGGCTTGGTAGTGAGCTAGGCTTGATATTTAAATTTGTTTAATGAGGTTTAGAAAAGATAACATAATTGAAAATTAACAGCTTTAAACACCACGAGCCCAACTTTAGTGGTGGGTATGAAATTTTTAATGACTTAAACTTGCCTTAGGGGCATTCACTTACATAACTATTAAGTAAAATATCAATTGATTAATTGAATACCCCATTCTCGAGATAATTGAAATATTAGATTCACTGAGCATAAGGTGTATTAATTCTCTGAAACTAAAGCTTAGGATGATCAAGTGAACAATATAATAGGTTCAAATGAACTCGAAACATTTCAAAAAGATTTAAAGGTTGTTAGGGATTATTCCCTGAATACTTTTATAACCTTTTGGATATTTTGAAGGAAAATTAAATTTATTATTCTTTGTTCCAGAAAATCATCCATTAATACCTTTAAGGACTCACCAAGTTATGACTTAGGGTTTGGTAACTACAACTTCATTTAACCTTACAATTTATTTAAATTTCCTACAAAATTATATATACATGTTGCAAGTTCTAATCTTTCAGAGGAAGCAATGAGAAGATGACAGGTATGCTTTTACAGTTTTATTCAATTTTTTTCATTTACTACAATTTACTTTGGCTTTAAAATATTATACATGTTTGGTTGTAAAGCTTACTTCACTTACAAAACAAAAACAACCTTTTTTTTCAAAATCAATCACCTCTTTCGAAATTAAACAAGATTTTCAAAATAAAAAAAAGAGCAACTTCAAAACACGCCCTTTTGAATTTATAAGAGTCTCTCAAATGAGGTAACCCACGGTTTCTAACGAGATCTCCCCGGTTTAAATGAATTTAACAACTTGTTTAAACTAAGTAAATTCAAAAGAAAATAGTGGTACTGGAACAAGAGAACCGTGAGATCCTAACTGGTGTCGCTCTAACCAACTTTAACCCCCCTCCCCCATAATGATTGAACTTAAACTTGTCATTTAAACCTTTAAACATTTAGACTTTAGGACTGCTACTTCGCCGAGAAGCTTGCAACTAACTACGTGGGCAGCCTTCTACAACCGCAATCTACAACAACACAAGGATCCACAACAACATATATTTCCTTAAAATTAAATAACACATCGTAGGATTTTGAGGATGTCCACATAATGCGACATAAATATTTAACTCATCTTTAGGCCTTCGCACAATCATGTTGTGCAATATATGCCCTAACTCGTTTTAGGATTCCAAGGTTTTCATTCATCACGACCTAAATTCTCACATCTTTCAAGCTATTTGTGCGACCATCTCACATAAATGTAAGCCCTAACTAATAAAATTGGCAGAAGGAAACACTTTAATAATTTTCTCCCAAAATTGAAGCCAAATCTTAGGATAGCTTGGGAAGTCATTGAGGTTCTCCTCAGGATCTGTGACAACCCTAGTTCTTCTATATTTAGATTCCATAATATATGTTCTAAATTTGAGCCTCTCACATTTAACACTTCTTGGTCTGATCTTTGCAAAGTCATATCCTTTTGAATTCTTGGATACAATATTTTCATATATAAATCGAGATTTTTCTTAAGTGACTTTGGTTATTTAAGATGTAATTGAACGTAGAGGCTTGCCTCTATGGGGAGCTTTAAGAACCTAGGTAATATAAACCTTGTCTAATTGTTTATATTAGATATGGGAACTTATTGGCTTATATAAATGTTCATAGAACAGACATATTTCTTAAATTTTGTAGTTTATTTAATCAAGCACCACCAGCAAGTAGTGTATCTATCCTTCGAGGTAGATTTATTGCTTGCGGTGTCATGCTCGTTTATTTAAACTATTGTCTATATGAGATTAGTTTGGTCTCATATTTTCAAAATTAAAATATTACCATTTTTCAAAATTAAAAAATACTAGTTTTTCTAAAAATCAAATATATATATATATATATATATATATATATATAATTAAATCCCTGCCTAAAATTTAAACTGAGATATCAGTGTGTCGACACTTATATAACTGTCTCTTTCTTTCTTCTTCTATGACTCATTTCACAGTGTGTGTGTGTAAGAGAAATATACTTTTCTTCTCATCAGAATGTCATAAATGGCACCACTAGTAAATTTCAATGGCTAGGAATGAAAATAAGCATATTTGGAACTAACTGTGATGCAAAAAAAAAACAGAGAAACATTACTCACATTACTATCTCATTCCATCTTCTTTTATGACTCATTTCATAATGTGTATGTAAGAGAAATATACTTCTCTTATCATCAGAATGTCATAGGTTGCACCACTAGTAAATTTCAATGTCTGGGAATGAAAATATGCATATTTTCAATAAGGAGTGATGCTAATAAAAAGATACTCATTAGTCACATAGATGTCTCATTCGTTCTTCTTCTATGACTCATTTCAAAGCGTGTGTGTGAGAGAAATATACTTCTTTTCTCATCAGAATGCCACAGGTGGTACCACTAGTTAATTTCAATGGCTGGGAATGAAAATATGCATATTTGCAACTAGCTTTGATGCCAAGAAAAAAGAGAAACATTACTCGCATAACTGTTTCATTCTTTCTTCTTTAATGACTCCTTTCACAGTGTGTGTGAGTGTGAGAAATATACTTCTCTTCTCATCAGAATGCCACAGGTGGTACCACCAGTTAATTTCAATGGCTGAGAATGAAAATATGCATATTTTCAACTAGCTATGATGCAAAAAAAAAAACATTTCTCGTATAATTGTCTCATTCATTCTTCTTTTATGACTCATTTTATAGTGTGTGTGTGTGTGTGAGAAATATATTTCTCTTCTAATCAAAATGCTACAGGTGGTATCACTAGTAAAATTCTGTGGCTGGGAATGAAAGTATACATATTTGATACTAGCTGTGAGGGCAAAAAAAAAAGAAAAATAATGCTCGCATCACTACTTCCTTTCTACTTTTCTGTCTCATTTCAAATATGTATACTTTCATTTGTGTGTGGGAGTAAGATTCTGTGTGTGTGGGAGTAATATTTGTGTGTGGGAGTAATATTGTGTGTGGGAGTAAAATTTTGAGTGTGTGGGAGTAATATACTTCTATTTTCATCAGAATGTCAAAGGTTGCAACACTAGTAAATTTCAATGCCTAGGAATGAAAATATGCATATTTGCAATAAGGTGTGATGCTAATAAAAAGATACTCATTAGTCACATAGATGTCTCATTCTTTCTTCTTCTATGACTCATTTCACAGTGTGTGTGTGAGAGAAATATACTTTTTTTCTCATCAGAATGCCACAGGTAGTACCACCAATTTATTTCAATGACTGGGAATGAAAATATGCATATTTGCAACTAGCTTTGATGCTAAAAAAAAGAGAAACACTGCTCGCATAACTGTTTCATTCTTTCTTCTTCTATGACTCATTTCACAGTGTGTGTGAGTGTGATAAATATACTTCTCTTCTCATCAGAATGCCACAGGTGGTACCACCAGTTAATTTCAATGGCTGAGAATAAAAATATGCATATTTTCAACTAGCTACGATGTAAAAGAAAATTCTCACATAATTGTCTCATTCATTCTTCTTTTATGAGTCATTTTATAGTGTGTGTGAGAGAGAAATATATTTCTCTTCTAATCAAAATGTTACAAGTGGTACCACTAGTAAAATTCAGTGGCTGGGAATGAAGTATACATATTTGATACTAGCTATGACGCCAAAAAAAAAGAAAAACAATGCTCACATCATTGCTTCCTTCTTTCTACTTCTCTGTCTCATTTCATAGTGTGTGTGTGGGAGTAATATACTTCTATTTTCATCAGATTGCCACAGGTAGTATCAATAGTAAATTTCAATGGCATGCAATGGTACTATGCATATTTGCTACTAGCTGCGACGTCACTAGTAAATTTCAATGGCGGGAAATGAAATATACATATATGCAACTAGTTGTGATCTAAATAAAAAAGAAAAATATTTCTCACATAACTGTCCCGTTTTTTATTCTTCTATGACTCCTTTCACAATGTGTGTTTGTGAAAGAAAAATATATTTTTCTTATCATCAAAATGTCACAGGTGGTACCGCTATTAAATTTCAATGGCTTGGGATGGTATTATGCATATTTATTACTAGCTCTGAGGCAAAAAAAAAAAGAAATACATGGCTTACATCACCGTCTCATTATTTATACTTCTTTCCCTCATTTCACAGTGTGTGTGCATGAAATATACTTCTTTTATCATCACAATGCCTCAAGTGATGCCACTAAAAAATTTTACAGGCTTTGAATGAAATTAGACATATTTGCAACTATCTGTGATGCAAAAAAAAAATAAACATTGCTCAAATAATTATCTCATTCTTTCTTCTTCTATGACTCATTTCAAAATGTGTGTGTGTGTGCGTGCGTGAGAAATATACTTCTCTTCTAATCAAAATGCCACAGTTGGTACCACTAGTAAATTTCTGTGTCTTTAAATCAAATTAGATATATTTGATACTAGCTGTGAGGCCAAAAAATAAGAAAAAGATGGCTAATATCAATGTCTCATTCTTTCTACTTTTATACCTCATTTTGCAGTGTGTAAAAATATACTTCTCTCATCACCAGAATGTCATAGGTGATATCACTACTAAATTTAAGTGGCATGGAATGGAGTTATACATATTTACTACTAGCAGTGTGACAAAAAAAAACAAAAGGAAAGATCCACCACATCAAAACCATCACCATACAGAAGCACAAAATAAAAAAAAAATACATCTGAATCTACACAATGCAGAGCAACAAGAAAAAAAATGTAAATATAGGAATATGAGATACTGCAATAATGTGGACTTCAACATATCAATTAAAGCAGGGGAAGAAGAAGCTCTATGGGAAATAAAAAAAGCAAAAAAACAGGAAAGCGGGGTTGAAATAGAGGTATGTGCGTAAAAATCTTGAGCATAAATTACCTGACTCATAATTATGCAAATATTTTTACTCCAAAAGATTGCAAAAAAACTAGGCCCAAATTTTATTTAGCGGCTAGTGTGAATAAATGAAATGATCTTAAAATTATATGATAAGCCTTCACACTATGGGTACTACGCAAGTATAAGTATCATTTCAAGTAATATAGGATTTTCCTTAAAAGCTCCAATATCAATCCCACGAGGAAAGTTGGTAACTTTATCTATTTGACTAAGAAATACCTTTACTCTAAACGGTAGAATATTTTATTTGAAAATATAAAAGTTATTCTAGTGAAAAGTAAAGTTTACTAATTCCTACAAGTGCAACATAAAAGTAAATGCAGGGATTCAAAAATAAATAAAATTAGAAAATTTCAGATATGTAAAGAGACTTTCTCTTTGCAAATAATTCATAATCAGTGTAGGATTGCATAAGCTTAGAAGTTTAATAGATGTATTGTGAAAAATAGGAGCAAACCTATTCCTTAACTCTTCCAAGCAAAAAAAAACATTGGCTAATCTAAAGTTGGTGTTGGCATGTATAGTAATTTTGGGTAGGTTATAGCCTCTCACTTCTAGATTACCCATTGCCCCCTCTCTATAGTACCTACCAGTGACCCTTAGTTCTAACTCTAGACCAAATTGATAAAGTAATCTAGTCTGTCACCCAAGAAAAATCAAATATATGCCCATAAAATCTTATCTCACTATCCATTTACGGTCCACCTCAGGCGATTGATCCCGACTTTCTATATAGTTATTTTTTGCGATGTATGCAATTATATGCTTAATTTCCTTAATAATGATTCCTACTTTGTAACAAAGCCAAAACTCAAACCAAAGCAAAAGCTATATAATTTTTTTACTACGAAGTAAAAAAGAATACAATTATAAGAACAATTAAATATGGGATACTACACAAGTATGCATATCATTATCAAGTAATATAGGACTTTTTAATTAAACCTCAAATATCGAACCCACAACAAAAACTAACAATATGCAATTTTTTTTTTAAATTATAAAGTTTAGATAAAAAAAATCCTACTAAGCAAAATATTCTTACTTAAACTTAAGATACTATAATAAGAATGAAAATTTGATTCTTTTTGTAATTTTTAATTGTTGAAAATAAAGTAAGCAACTAACTAACTTGACTAAAAATTTGCAAGATGAAGGCAATATAAGTAAAACATTGTTTCCCTTATCATGAAACGGTAACAGGTATAGAAATTATGTTGTGGAAATACTCTAAATGTGTTGTTCCAAATAGGAACAATAATATTCTTTATCCTTAATAGAGATGTTATAAAGAACATTGGTTAATCTATAGTTTGAATGGTTTTAAATACCAATTATGTAAGGAAGATATTAGCTCTCACTCTAGAGTTCCCTCATCTCCCTACACCTGGGGGCTAACATCTTGTATCAAAACCTAAAATAATAAATCAAATTGGGGGCTTTAGCCTTTCACTCTAAAGTCCTCTAAATCTACACTCATGAAAGTTTACTTCCCTATTTATTTGCACTCATCCCCATGAACTATATTCTCATCCATGAAATTAATATATGATTATATATGATTCTCACCATTTTTGACTGAGACAATATCATCTCGGATCTTACATGTTCTCACAATAGGTATTAACATCTTAATTGGCTAAATCAAAAAGTAAATGAAGTACAAGGTTTCAAATCAACACAACTTCTTCCAACATTGAAGTCTAATACTTCACACAACTTCCTTTCAACACTTAATCACTTATCAATTTAAGGAAAAAGATAAAGAAAACTACTCAAAATCCATAGAGAAAAAACAACCACACATGAGTTTAAAAGTAGAAATCATGCACACAAACAAGAAATCTAAATTAAAACAAATGTGGTCATAAAGAGAAACACTTATCTCAAATCCTCTCCACAAAATGTCTTGGAGTTCCTTAGAATTATCTTCTGTCACTCACAATACAAATTAAAACTTAAAGTAAAATAAAAGTGGTCGGTTACTTGGATGGATGATGGTTGTTGGATGCGTATTGGACTTCTCCTTTGATGATCCAAGTGTTCTTTAATAAAAATCTTAGGGGTTCTTTGGTGTCTCTTCAAAATGTGTCTCCATTCAATGAATCTTCTAGAAGTTGCCTCCTTTTAAAAGCTAATTGAATGAATTTTTGTGTTCATGGGCTTTTTCCCACATTTTTACCGAGGGTTGCTTCAAACACCTCTTAAAAAGTTCATCTAAATTCAATTAATCATCAAATAACTACTTCTGGTGCTTAGTCGGGGGGTACCTGATGCTTAGGTATGACTCTCTCTATATAACTGGTGCATAAGCGCCAGTCCTGAGCGCTTTGGCGCCCCAGTTCATTTTTGCACCTTCTTCATTTTTGCACCAAATTTGACCATTTTTTCACTCCTTTTACCATTTTTCAACCATTTGATTGTACCTGCAAGAAAAATACACAAATATCTTTCATTTAAACATAATATCTCAAAAATAGGTATAAAAATGTGTATAAAAAGTCTATATATTTTAGGTGTATCAAAATCTCTCAAACTTAAAATGTTACTTGTCCTCAAGTGACACTTCAATCTTTTAAAAACTAAATAAATAGATGATGTATATGAGTTTCTTTAGGAGTTACTAAAATTTTGATGTAGAAATATAGTAGTCCAATTTAAAGAGAAATATTAGTAAATGAGACCCACTTAGAGTTTAGAAATTTTTAATGTTAAGAAATATGAAAATATGATAACTATCTAGTTCAGAAATATTGTAGATTCTCCAAATATAAAGTTTAGGCATTCTATAATCTCCACTTAAAAATTCTTATTAAGCATAATTTTACTTACCATATTATATTCTTAAGCTTAAGAGCTTCTCAAGTCTTATATTTTAGAAAGATCACATGTGGAACTAATTTTTAATTAGGCACTAATCCCCAAGCTTCTCCTCCATTTTTTAATTTTTCTTTTCTTTTTCTTTTTCTTATTATTTTTCTTTCTTTTTCTTTTCTTTTTCTTTTTCTTTTTCATTTTTCTTTTTCTTTTTTTTTTCCAGGCAAGGATTACTATATCTAGATAGGTCTTTAATGATTTTGAATTCCACTGTTCCTTTCCTAAAGCAAAGAGTTGATATATTTCCTTTACTTAAAAACATGGTATTAACCTCACTTTTGGTTGAGGTTTATTTTTTCCTCTTTAGTAGCCTAAGGTCTAGCCATAGGACTTTCCAGTTAACTATTCCTAGAAAATTAGAAAAGGAACCCTCACCATTAGAAATTCTACATTCCTCTTTGCTCAACTTGAAGTTCCACATATTGGTCATAACCTCTAGCATTTAGTAGGTAGGGTCAATGTGGGGGAGCTTAAGGTGAGTCCCCATAGGACTGCTTGCCCTTCGAGTTGACTCTAGGTGTTGGTCTAGGGCTAAGGCACTCACTTTCACTCCCTACACTCATCCCATTCACAATCCCTCATAGCCCTAAACCCAAATATTCCTAACTTTAGTCCCTTAATCCTTTGTGAGACTCATGTAGATGGTCCCCTAAACCCACTAGCCCTAGGCTAGGGTTTAGCTAATATTAGTACATAAAGGACCCAAATGGGGTTTCCATTGGTCCATATATCATTTATGGTGGTTAACTCCACAATTCTACCGAAAATACCCAATTTGACCGTTCACCCCCAAACTTACCTAAACACCCCCAAATCCCAAATTTGGTCAAAATCCTCAAATTCAACCAAAATATCCAAATTTATTCAAAAATCAGTGCAAACCTTTTGAAAATACCCAAATTACCCAAAAATGCCCAAAAAGGCCAAATTTATCAAAATACCCTCAAAATTGCAAAAATTACAAAAATACCCTTGGCACCCCAAACCTTCCCAAAACCTCCAAAATCATTCCAAATGTTTCTAAGACCCATTTGAACCCCTCAATTGAACCCAATTTTATCAATTTGATTATTTTGACCAAAACCCCCAAATTGCCTTTAAAGGCCCAATTTCCCAAATTTACCTCAATTGTCCAACAATTTGGTCAAAATTTTCCCCAATTTCAATCTTAAACTCAAATTCACCTTCCATAAGACCAATTTAAATTGGATCCAAGCTCAATTGGCCCATTCTTTGAGCTCAATTTTGATCTAGGTCAAACCCCTAATTTTGGCTACATGACTTAATCTCACCTAATTGAACCCCATAGCCTACTCAATTTACTAAAATTTGTGTTGAAAACTCTTCATAACAATCCTACACATCAAAATTGACCATTAAAATTCCTTGGTGAAGCCTAAATTTCATTTAATTTTGACATAAGTCCAAAACCCCAAATTTGCCCCAAATTGGCCATACCTCCAAATTCCACCAAGTTGATTATCTTAGCCAAAAAATCGGCACCCAATTTATGTTGAAAACTCTTCATGGAATTCCTATTGACCATTTTAAACAATCAATTTGGACCTAGCCCAAGCTTAGCCCAATCTAGACCATGTCTAGCCTACATGCCCAAAGTGGCCAAAATTCCAAAATCCTTCAAATTGAACCCCCAATTGAACTCAAAATCATTTCAATCCTTCACCAAAAAATCTTCATTACAATTATCTACACAATGTTAATCAATTAATTGGGCTCAAATCCATGGCTAGCCTAACCCAAACCCAATTTTTAGCCATTGGGACCCAAATTAAACCTAACAAAAATTGGCCTAACCACCCTAAAGTCACTAAATTTATGACTCCACAGCCACTAAGCTCCTCCTAAGGACTAGGCTAAACCCATTTGGAGCAGCCATGACATGTTATGGACCAATGGATCCCCAAATTAAGGGATTCATTCCCTTTTTTAGGCCTTACCCACAAAATCTCCTCCATCATTGGTTGTTATAGGAAGTTAACCATCATAAGCCACCCCCTGACCTTCCTGAGCCAAGAGGTGACCACTCCCTAGTCGGAAAATGGCCAAACCAAGAGCCACCACCCTTGAATCAAACCCAATCTTAACCCTAGGGGCCAGCTCACTAAAATCAAACCTTAGAGCTTTTAGCCCACCACCTAAGCAGACATTTGCACCCATGACCAGGCCCTAAGCTCCCCTCTTCGGCCATCGCTATAGAATGGCCCATTCACGGCCAAGAGAGAGGTGCTAAAATTTTCTCAAGGAAACCCCTCTAAATTGCTCCCATAGCCTCTTTGAGAGCTCCTAAATGCAACTTAACCACTTCCTTGCCCTAATTCTCGTTATCGGAGTCCAATTTTTTAGCTCAAATC
The DNA here is from genome assembly GCA_002079205.1 of Phalaenopsis hybrid cultivar. Taxonomy (NCBI): domain Eukaryota; kingdom Viridiplantae; phylum Streptophyta; class Magnoliopsida; order Asparagales; family Orchidaceae; genus Phalaenopsis; species Phalaenopsis hybrid cultivar. Next base: position 31,710 of record JXCR01021476.1, read on the forward strand.
CTTGCCGAAGACAAGACAGAACTCTCTACGCCTCCATAGTGCACAAAAATCAAATTAAACTCACCCACACCATTAATAAAGTGAAAGAAGACAAAGCCCCAGCAAACCCCACTCATAGAAAGCCTCTACACCAGACTTTGATCAACACCCAAATTCGGCCTTGATCGAATTTGGGTCTAGACCTTTCACCTCGCCAGAGGCACAATCCCTAGCCTCCTTGGACCTCCACAAATGTGTCAAGCTTCTCTGATTGAAGCTTCCCTTCTCAGAGAAAAGGAATTGAACTCCTCTTCTTTCCGAGCCTATTTTCTTTCTTCATTTAATTAGAGTTGATTTAATGGCATGTTTACCATATGAATGTGTTCGTCTCACTTATGAGAGTCCATAGGATCAAACCTGAGGAGACTTGGTTGAGTCTAGAGGGAGACCTTAAGGTTTTAGTGTGAACAGTTCTCGAGTTAGCCTATTTCGTGACGATGACCCACGACCGTTGGATTGCGTGTGTATCAAATGGAGGGTTCTAATTGCATCGGATGGGAGCGTGGTCCATAAAGCGCGGGCTGAATCAGATGGTGGGGCTAAATCAGAAGAAACTGCGTGGAGCTTCAGATATGTCGAGAATGACGCGACACTGCTTGTTTAAGTAGAAAAAATGGGATTTAAATAATTCAGAAAATGCTTCCTACATTCAAAAATTCATATCTTGGTGTAGAAAAATCACAAAAATAAAATAAAAATATCATAGTGCTTAATGAATAGAGAAGAACAATCTGGAAATGATTTGAAGTTTATTTGATGAATATTTTATTTTTAATTAATTAAATACTGATTTGGGTATCTTAACTCTTCATGCATGTAGATATTTCACCATGGTTTGATACTTCGGCATCTTGTTGCCTCTATCACGGGGAATATTTTCTATTTTTTTCAAAGTCAGAAAAAATTCTAGAAAGAGATCCATATTTTTCAATTTTGTGTCTATTATTTGCATAAATTAATCATAATAATTTTCATATTACTTAGAAAAATTCAAGAAAATTTTGGAAGGTTTATTATGACCAGAGAACTCTTTTGAAATTTTTTCATAAGCTAAGTCATTAAGAACACACCTAATTTGCAAAAAACCCTAAAACACAAAAAAAATTAGTTTGGCAAAGATAAACATGTAAATAACTTGCTTTTGATTTTATACTATGACTTAAAGTTCAGAGAACTCATCATAAAAGGTTCAAAATATTTGGAGCTCATTTGATAACTTAACTAGATTTTTTTAAGTTAAATGACATTTTTGACATTAAAATGATTTTAACAATTAAAATAAAACTCAAAAAGTCAGAAAAATTGGTTTTAGGAGTTCTTTGTGATTAGAGAAATTTTCTAAAAATAAAATTGTAAATAAAATAAAAACTTCATTTTTAAGCCTATTTATAATATTTAAATAATTAAAAATTAATAAAAAAATAAAAAAGTTTTTAAATTATTTTCTAAGCACTTAGTAATAATTGGAATATTTTTTTTAATTTTCTAAGTGAAGATATTGAATTTTAAAGCTTAAAATAATTTTTTAAAGGCTAAAAATGATTTTTTCTTAATCTTTCACTTAAAAAATTCTAATCATTCAAAGAATAATTAAAAAAATGTAAAATTTATTTCTCTGGGTTCCTTGACCTCAGGGGGAGTTAATAAAAATATAAAACTTAATTTCCCACATTAAAAATATTTTATAATTAATTAATACTCCAAAACTTAAAATAATTTTTATAATTCAAATTAAACTCAAAAAGTCATGAAATTTGGCCCAAGTGTTTCTCTAGTCTAAGTTCACCTCCAGTAAAAATTTAAATTGATTAGGCTTTTCTTTAGTCAACTTGTTGAATTTTCCTTGAAAATCCTATTCTTGCATATAAATCAATATATAAATTAAACTAAAATTTGAAAAATCACATTTTCTCTTTTTGTCTTAATTGACCCATGAGTAAGGTGGGATGAAAATTTCAAAGTCATTTGAATTAAATTTGATGAATTATGAATTGATAGAGCCTTAGAGGTAAAAGTGCAATTTTGAAAATTTGGCTTTAATTAACACTTAAGCTTAATTTAAGAAAGAGAAATAGGCAACGTTTGATCTTAATTAACATATTTAGATGATTGAAACATAAGGGATTAATTGGTAAAAACTAATCTCAGTTTTTCCAAATAAAGGATAAATTTGAAATTTCTTAGACGATTAAAATTTGGGAGTCTACGAAATTGAATGATTTTAGACTTAGGGGTATAATTTTTGGTGTTAATAACTCACTAATTTAATACCCCTATCCGGTGTTCAAGTGACATTCAAATATTTTTATGATGAATTATTATCACTTAAAATTTAATCTCTTTTAAAATGACTAAGACATCCATCAGGATCTTAATGGCTTAGTGGTGACTTAAGTTAAACCAAATTTGGTTAAATGAATTTTATAAAAGCGATTAAAAATTAAACAACTTTGAAATACTACAAGCCCAAGTTAAAACCAAAATTGGCTAAGTGTCTTAATAACACTAACTTGCCCCTTATAGGGTCCTCACCTACATAATTCTCAAATTGAATGATAAATGATAATCATTCTACTCTTCGATATAATTGAAACATCACTCTTCATTGAACACTAGAAATATTTACAGGATTGATATTAAGCAACATAATAAGTTTAAATGAGCTCGAGACTTTTCACGAGGCGGTGAGGGGAAAGCATATAACTGTCTTTTTGTCCTGACCTGTTGGATATCTCGGAGGTCTACTAAACTTGATATGTTTTCCTTAATAAAATCATTCTTAATCAAACCAATAAGGACTCACCAAGATATAATCAGGAACCTTATTTTTTCCGCTTAACATAAAATGTCATTTACATGCATTTTGAGTTTTAGTTGGAGATGAAGGGAAGACCATCGATGTACGCTATTATTGTGATTTATTTACCTACATTTTTTATTTTCCCGTACTTTTTTTTAGTATGTTACTGTACTTACTCACCTACATGTATAACCAAAATACAAACTTACATGCTAAACAATGATGTCGCCCTACATGAAAACCAAAACTGCTAGGATTGTCTCAAAATCAAAACTAAAATTAAAATCAATGAAACTAAAATTCACCACCACAACATTCAAAATATAAAACAACTTAAAATTTAACCATAAACATCACAAAAACAACAACTGCAACTAAATTAAGACGTCTCTATTGGATGATCGAGACTCCCTTGGAGGAGGAAACCTACAGTTGCTAACGAGGCTTCCCACGGTCTAAATGAAAGTATGGAACTCATTAAGTTCAGTTTAGTAAATTCATTTGAATTAAGTGAACCCAATAGAAAATAGTGGTACCGGACGACGAAATTGTAGAATCATAACCGGTGTCGCTCTAATCAACTTTAATATGCCCCATAATATTTAAAGAACTACAATCATAAGGCCAACTGGTTTGACATTATAACTTTACACACTAAAAAACTTAAACTCGTCATGATAAGGAGCTTGGAGCTACCACTGTGGGCAGCACGACCGTCTTCAACAGCAAAATCTGTCTTCCTCAGCTAAACCAATTTCTTTAGAATTAAACGACAAGTCATAGGATTTCGAGTTTGTTTGCTTATGCAACATAAATCCTCACCTTATCTTTAGGCCTTTGTACAACTCTGTTGCACAGTATAAGCTCTAACTTATCTTAGGATTTTGAGATTGTCGTCCGTCACAATCTAAATCCTCACATCGTCCAGACTATTTGTATGATCGTTTCACATAAATGTAAGCCATTAACTAATAAAATTGGCAGGATGAAACACTAAAATAAATTTCTCCTTAAAACCGAAGCCAAATAATAGGATAGATTGAGAAGTCACTGAGATTATCCTCCAGATCTTTGACATCCCCTAATTCTTCCTCCTTTGGATTCCAAAAAGAAAATGTTCCCAATTTAAGTCATTCCCATTTCACACCTATTTGTCTGATTTTGTTGAAAAGTCCTATCTTTTTGAACTCCTTGAAGCTAATATTTCCTGATTTTTATCGAGAGTTTTCTTAGGTTACTTTGGTTATCTAAGATGTAATTAACTATAGGGGCTTGCCCTTATAGGAAGCTTGTCTGAACCCAGCTTAAAATAAACCATATTTAATTATTCATATTAGATAGAGGAAATTATCGGAAAATAAAACGGTTTCGTAGACAAATCGGATGTCATATATTTCTTAGTTTATTTGTTCGAGCCTCATCCTCAAGTCTTGTGTTTATCCTTCGGGATAGATACAGAGTTTAAGGTATAGTGCTCGTTCATTTAAACTATGAAAGATATGAGGACAGTTTGACTTCATATATATATGTAAATTAAAATGTCCTTCCAAAGAGGGCGATGGGATTTCGATTCCGGCGGCCGACAGCTTTTAACGGGCAACTCCATAATCCAAAATAGTGCCGACAGCTTCTAGTGACTTCACTGGGGACTAGTTTTTCTCTCCATTTAAATCAAGAAATATTTTCTTCATACAATGGAAATTTGTTCATGTCCCTCATAAACCAAATTGTGTTGCTACCATTGGCATGCTTTACCCATTTCTATTTTAGGAAAGTACAGTTAACTCTTTTGGACTTCAGGATCGTCTGTTCAATCACCTTTAAACAGAGAGGTTTAGGAGGTCATCATGGACTTTTTAATCTTCATGTGGGGTCGAACCCCGATAGGTGTGTTGGTGGACTAGTTCCACCTGAGCATTGTGTGTTGTTGGTCCCGCGCTGGGTCATAAACACTTCACCTCTCCTTCTCAACTTTGATTTGAGATTTTGCAAATTAAATCAAATTATTTCGTGCTGCGCACACTTTTAAAATTTTTTTTATATTAATCAAATTTATCTACTTTTAAACTAATTTTACTAAAATTTTAAAATCCCCCCATAAACTAAATATAAAAAACTTACCCGATCTACAGATCGACCTCTATTAAATTTTAGTGCTTGCACAAAGATTACAAGGTATTAGCCAAATAGCTAACCCCAGAGCATTCTCTTTTGTGGTAACACAAGAAGTAACGAAGCTTTACTCTTTCATTAGTTTGTCAACAGCCTGTCAAGGATTGCTTTTTATCGGTATACTGATTTTTTCAATGGATCAGTTAATACATTTGCTGAGTTAGAACAATTATTTGTGAAAAGATTTGTCGGAGCGCAACATCATGTTTCTATAGGAGAGCTCATGATGGAAAAGCAAAAGCCCAACGAGACTTCAATGGATTACATCTTGAGGTGGAGAAACAATAGCATGAAGTGTGAACCTCAGCTACAGGAACATAACACAATTGAGATTTTACTCAAAAGCATTCATGGGCCGGTAGCTTTCATGCTCAAGGGACTAACCATCAAATCCTTCAAGAAGCTACTTAGCAAAGCCAACAGTCCTCAAGAAGAAATCAAACATATGGATTCTCATGAGAAATCTAAGGCAATCAGAGTATTTGAAAAGAAGTCAGAAACAATAGTGGTTGTTGATAAAGGAAAAAAACAATGAAGATATATCTAGAAAATCCTCGCCAATCTTCACAGCATGCTCGGAAACAGAGTAGCCAGTCCAACCAGCAACCGCCTCAAGGAGGATCATCCCGAAAAGAGAATAAAATAATATCTTTGGCAGAACGACAAAAAATGGTGTATTCTTTCAAAGATGAAGCCATATCCAAAATATTCAAAAGTGTGATGAAGAAGCCTAAATTCAGATTACCATATCCAAAGAAACCCAAAGAGGTTGATAAGAAAGATCAACCAAATTATTGTCCACACCACAGGTTTTTTGGGCACATTATAGAAGAATGTTTCATCTTTAGGGATGGGCTCGAGAAGAATCTTAAAGAAGGAATTATAACTATCCCAAAAGAATATTTAAAAGAACCTGAAAAAAGTTCCATAAATATGATTTCGACTGAGCCAATATCTCTGATTGATCCATATACTAGAGAAGATGGATGGAGTATGACTTGGGATAAGCTCAAGAGGGTCCTTAACCAAATCTAGGATGCATCAAAACAGTCTTCCGCATATACTGGAAAAGATGGATGAAATGTAGTCTGGAGCAAATCGTCCAAGAAAATATTGAATCAAATCCAGAATGCTTCAAAACAAGCCTCAATTCAGAATCTTCAGCTTGCCAAACCTGAGACGAAGATTTCACCAGGAGATTCATTATCGTCAAAGACAAGAAGAATAAGAACACCACTACAAAGATTGATAGCACGGGGGTAGGATAGGGGTTGCCTCTGCTATACTAGTTGTCTTGGATTCGGGGAAGAGAATTCTCGAACCTCTGACTTTGTATGATTATCTTTTTACTCCTCTAGGGTCTTATGAATACAATGATTGTGATTTCGACTATGTTTTAACTGTTTCAGGTGATAACATAACTGATTTTGACCAAACTAGCCTCAATCTCGATTCTCAAAACGATCATTAAATCGTACATGAGTCCAATGAACTCACTAACATAACCGAAGAAGACATCAACAATACCTCTTACGATAGCGCCGGGAGTGAGGAACCAATCCTTGTGCACCACGGTGCATTGCTTGCCATCAAATTAGATCTTTCTGACATAGAAGAGACACTGAAATATTGACAATGATATCTCAAGAAGAAGAAATTACATAGGTGAACTTAAGGAGTGGGAGAATATTACCCCCAAGAATAGCTCCAACAGATAAAGAAAAATAAATATATACTCGAGAAGAACTACCTCCACCTCCACCAGTGGAAGAGCCACATAACCAAGAGAAAATTGGAGGATCATACAAAGTGGATTACAATGTGCTAGCTCATCTTAGGAAGTTGTTAGCCAGATTAAGCATCTACGACACTGATCTTATCAAAGGAGATGAGAGAGTCTCTGGTTACAGCCTTTCTTGACCCAGAGATTTTCTTAGCTCTGTTGGCCAGCACATCTTAGGATGAAGTTTGCTCGTTGAAGGAACAGTCTAAGGTAACCTTCACAGATGAAGATTTGCTGCTCGGAACCACCGACCACAATCATTTAATTTAAGTCAATCACATAAAAAGTAGGATTTCAGCCTGTGATCATTCACTTCGAATATTTTATCAGGTTTAGGGTCTTTAATATCCATAACTCCATATGGATAAACTTTCATTACAACAAATGGGCCCATCCACCTGGACTTAAGTTTTCCTGTAATTAATTTTTAACCTTACATTATAAAGCAAAACTTGTTGCACTGACTATAAATTTTTAGTAAGAATCCCCCGGTCATGCCACGTCTTCATCTTTTATTTGTAAATCTTAGTACTTTCATAAGATTCATTCCTTATCTCTTTAAGCTCATTCAATTGTAATAGCCTTTTCTCACCAACATTCTTTAAATTGTAATTAAATTCTTTAATAGCCCAATATGCTTGATGCTCAAGTTCAACTGGTAAGTGACACGCTTTCTCAAATATTAGCCTGTATGTGGATATTCCTATAAGAGTTCTGTATGCAGTCCTATAAGCCCATAAAGCATAGTCAAGTTTTACCAACCAATCTATTTTAGTTAGATTAACAGATTTTTCCAATAGTCTTTATTTTCACGATTAGATAATTCAGCCAAACCACATGTCTGAGGATGATAAGTAGTAGCAATTTTATAGTTAATAAGATATTTCCTTAATAACTTTTCCATCATTACATTTCTGACATGAATTCCCCCATTAGTTATGATTACTCATGGCATCCTAAATCTACAAAACTTGTTCGTTCTTAAAAACTTTGCAACACTTTGAGCATCACACCGAGATAAAGCAACAGCTTCTATCCATGTGGATATATAAACTATTGCTAACAATATATATAAATTTCTAAAAGATGGTATAAATGGTCCCATGAAATCTAATCCCCAAATATCAAATGTCTCAACTTCTAAAACATAATTGAGGGGCATCTCATTCCTCCTAGAAATATTGCTTATTTAATGACATTAATCACAAGTTTTGATATAAGCTTTAACATCTCTAAAAATTGTAGGCCAATAAAATCTAGATTGTAAGATTTTGTATGTTATTTTATCAACACCCAAATGTGCCCCCAAATCAGAATTTCGATATTTTTGGATAATTTCTTGAGTTTCTTCTAAAGGCATGCATCTTCGAGCAATTAGATCATTTCCTTGTTTATATAAAAAATGGGTCATCCTAAAAATAAGTATTGGCTTCAAATAAAAAATTTCCTCTTCTGTTAGTATGTCATTTCATAGGGTATAATATCACTAACAATGAAATTCACAATGTCGACATTCCATGAAACACACCACTCATTAACATTGAACAATTCTTCATCTGAAAAATATTCATTAATCTCTTTTTCAAAATAGAGTGGTTTTTCTAATTCAATCCCGGATAGATGATCGAAAATTTGATTCTCAACTCCTCTCTTATCTACTATTTTGAAGTCAAATTCTTGCAGAAGAAGAATGCCAACACTATTTTTGGTTGGATTTGCCCGTAAGAAGCTGTCGGACACTGGAATCAAAATCATGTTACACGCTTCAGAAGGAAGTTTTAATTTACATATATATATATTTAGTTTTAGAAAAATATGAAATCAAACTGACCCCATATTTTTCATAGTTCACTATACCTCAAATCTTGTATCTATCCTAAAAATATACACAAGACTTGAGGATGAGGCTCGATCAAATAAACTAAGGAATATATGACATCTGTTTGGTAGCGAAACATTTGTATTTGCCGACAGGTTCCCCTATTTAATATTAAAAATTAAATAGGGTTTATATTAAGCTGGGTTCGAAAAAAGCTTCCTATAAGGGCAAGCCTCTATAGTTAATTACATCTTAAATGACCAAATTCACCTAAGAAGACTCGATAAAAATCTGGAAATACTATCTTTAAGGATTTTCAAAGGGTAGGACTTTTCAATGAGATTGAACATAGAGGCGTAAAAGGGGATTGGTTCAAATTTGGAACATTTGGTTGTAGAGTCTAAAGAAGGAAGAACTAGGGGATGTCATAGATCCAGAAGAGAACCCTAGTGACTTCCCAAGCTATCCTAATGTTTGACTTCATTTCTGAGGATAAATATTTAGGTGTTTCATCCTGCCAATTTTTATTTGTTAGGGCTTACATTCGTGTGAAACAGTCACACAAATAGCCTGGAAAATATAAGGATTTAGGTTGTGACAAACGACAACCTCGGAATCCTAAGATGAGTTAGGGCTTATATTGTATAACAGGGTTATACAAAGGCCTAAAGATAAGGTGAGGATTTAATTGCATAAGCAAGCAACCTATAAGTCCTATGGCTTCATTGTTTATATCTAAGAAAGGAAGCTTGGTTTAGCTGGGGAAGACAGGTTTTGCTGTTGAAGATGGTCGTGTTGTCCACCATGCTAGCTCCAAACTCCTTGCCGCGATAAGTTTAAGTTTTCTAGTGTGTCAAGTTATAATGTCAAATCATGTGGCCCTATGGTTGAAGTTCTTTAAATTTTGTGGGAGCATGTTAAAGTTGATTAAAGAGACACCGGTTAGGATCCTACGGTTCCCTCGTTCGGGCACCACTATTTTCTATTGGATTTACTTAGTCCAAATGAATTTACTAAACTCAACTTAATTAGTTCCAAAATTTCATTTAGACCGTGGGAAGCCTCGTTAGCAACCATAGGTTACCTCCATTGAGGAATTCTCAATCATCTGATAGAGATGTCTTAATTTAGTTGAAGTTGTAGTTTTGTGTGATGTTTGTGATTAAATTTTGAGTTGTTTTATATTTTGAATGTTGTGGAGGTGAATTTTTTTTGGTTGATTTTAATTTTAGTTTTAGTTTTGGTTATGGTTTTGTCGCTATCCTGATAGTTTTTTAGTTTTCATGCAAGGTGGCATCATTGTTTAGGATGCAAGTTTGCAAGTATAAAAGTACAGTATGAAAGTATAAGAAAGACAACGCTGAAAACTGTAAAAGTGTACTTGGCGAGTCTTCTCGTTCCACCACCTGAAACTCAAAGGCATGTTAAGGCAGTTTATATGAAACAGGGAAGTAAAATTTTGATGACCTACCTAACCCTAGGTCATATCTTGGTGGGCCCTTAGGAGTTTAATTAAAGATGATGTTGTCAAGCAAAATGTATTAAGTTTAGTAGATCTCTGGGGTATCCAACATATCTAGAGAAAGAAACATGTCTGTGCTACTCTCTCGCTGCCCGGTGAAAAATCTCGAGTCCTTTTAAACTTATTATATTGCTTAATAATTTATCATGTAAATACTCTTAGTGCTCAGTGAGCATTGATGTCTCAATTATCCTAAGAGTAAGGTAATTATCATCTACAATTTGATTTTGAAGATTATGTGGGTGAATACTCTTAAAGAGGCAAGTTAGTGTTATTGGAACACTTAGCCAAATTTTGGTCCTAATTGAGCTTATACTGTTTGAAAGACGTCTTAGTTTAAATTGATATTTACTTTTCTAATCCTTATTTAAATGAAATTTGATTTAGCCTAAGTCACTACTAAGCCCTTAAGACCCAGGTGAGTGTCTTAATTAGCTTTGAAAAAATTAAGCTTTAGGTGGTCATAATTCATGATTTGAATTTTATTTGAAAATCAAAATTGGGGTATTTAATTGATTAATTATTGATTTCAAAAGTCAAACCCGTAAGTCATGGGTTCATTTTATTTTAATAAACTTCCAAATTCTAATAATTTTAAGAAATTTATTAACTTATTTTTTCAATTAAGAAAGTGAGGTTGCTTTCTAATTAACCCCTTGTGTTTCAAACATCCAAATTAAGATCAGAGGTTACCCATTTCCCTCCTTGAATTAAGCCTAAATGCTAACTAAGGCTAAGGTGCCAAAATTACACATTTTCCCTAGGTTTTTACACTTCATAATTTGTCAAATTCAATTCAAATGACTTTAAAATTTTTATCCTACTCATTTATGGGTCCATTAAGACATCAGAGGAGAAAATGTGATTTTTGAAAATTTAATTTAATTTATATATTTATTTTCATGCAAAAATAAGATTTTTCTAAGAAAATTCATAACTTGACCAACGTAAATTCTAATCCTTTGAAATTTTTACTAGAGGTATACCTAGACTAGAGAAGCCTTTCAACCTAAGTTCATGATTTTTTGAATTTCATTTGAGGTTTAAGAATTATTTTAATTTTTGGGGTATTTATTAAATATAAAATATTTTAAATGGAGAAAATTAAGTTCTCTATTTTTGAAAAATCCTCCTAAGGTCAGAGAACTCATAGGAGAAAATTTTATATTTTTTTGAGTTTTATTTGATTTATTGAAATTATTTTTAATGAAAACTCATTTTTAGCCTTTAAAATTTATTTTTAAGCTTTAAAATTCAGTATCTTTCTTTAGAAAATTTGGAAAAATATTTTAATTGTTTATAAGTGCTTAGAAAGTAATTTAGAATATTTCCATAAATTTTATTATTTTTGTGGCTTTTCATGGATTTTTAATTATTTAAATATTTAAAATAGGTTAAAAATCATGTTTTTATTTTAAACTCCATTTTATTTTCAGAAAATACCTCTGATCGTAGAGAGCTCAAAAGTCAAGTTTTTATAAATGTTTGAGTTATATTTTGATTTTTTAGAAATAATTTAAGTGCAAAAAATGTTATTTATCTTTAAAAATTAACTTAAGTTACCAAATGAACTCAAAATGCTTTGAAAGTTATATAATGAGTTCTCTGGATCCTAAATAACAGTGGAGATAAAAATCAAGTCATTTTGTTATTTGTATTTTTCAAAATTAATTATCTTAGTGATTTAGGGTTTGTAAAGATTAGGTGTATTTTGAATGACTTGGCTCATGAGAAATTTTCTTAAAGGCTATTTGGTCATTATAAACCTTCCAAAACTTTTTTGATTTTTTTTCTAAGCAACATGCTAATTTCAATTATTATTTTGAGCAAATAATGCACATAAACATAAAAAAATATGATTCTCTGTCTAAGGACCTCCTCTGACTTTTGAAAAATCAGTGAATGTTCCCTAAGACAGAGGCAAGAACATGCTAAAATTTCAAGCCATGGTGATGTTACTACATGCATGGAGAATCAAAACATCCAAATTAGTGTTTAATTAATTAAAAATAAAATATGCATCACATGAACTTACAATTATTTCCACATTGTTCTCCTCTGTTCATTGAGCAAGAGAGTATTTTTACTTTATTTTTGTGATTTTTCTACATCAAGATATGAATTTTTAAAGCTAGGGATAATTTTCTGATTTTTTTAAATCCCCATTTATATATTTAAACGCGCAACGTCAAATCAACCTACGGCGGCTCCGAAGCTCCACGTGGCACACTCCTATTCGACACTGCCATCCACCTCAGTGCTAAATTGACCAACGGTTTATGTTCTGAAGTGTTGTCTAGCTTGATCTCGATCATCCATCTGATACACGCGCGATTGAACGGCTCCCCGTCATCGTCCCCGATAGCCAAGCACGATAACCGTCCATCTTCTAGCCTTAAGATCTCTCTCATTTCTTATCCAAATTATATCATTTTTTTAAAGCTTGCCTAGACTAGACAATCACATCCATAAGGTTATGATGTCATGAAATCAAATCAAAACAAATGGAGAGTTCAAATAGGCTCGGGAGGAAGAGAAGTTTTATACCTTTTCTTTGAGAAGTGAAGCTTCAATTAGAGAGCCTTGGCATGCTCTTCATGATCCAAAGAGACAAGGGATTGAGTCTCTGGTCTTGGTTTAAGGTCTGGGTATGATTTCGATCACAGCCGGATTTGGGTGTTGGTCTAGAGCTATGGTAGAGGCTCTGTGAGAGGGGGATTTGATAGGGCTTAAGCTTCTTTCACAGTTGTGAAGGTGTGGGTGAAGTTAATTTGAGTTTGGTGGACTGTGGAGGTGTATTGGGCTCTGTCCTGATTTCCGGCAAGATTTTGAGCTCAAAATTGAACTCCGGCAGTGGAAGTTGGTGAGGGAAAACAGTTGGAATGCACTAAGGGGATCTTAGGGAAGCTCTGAGGTCAGTTTGGAGAGGTCTCTCTAAGAAATTTTTAGCACCACCTCCCATGGCCGTGGGAGGTGCTTTTTATAAAAATGGCTAAGGGGTGGCTATCATGACCAGTTAAGGGGGTGCATTGTACTTCTTAGGTGGAGGGCAGAGGAGCTCTACAATTTAATTTGGCTGAGCTAGCCTCTATGTTTGATTTGGGTGAAGTTCCATGGAGTTGGCTCTCTATTTTAAGCTTCTCCAGTGACTAGGACAGTTGGCCATGGCAGGGGGAGGTGGCTAGGTGCTCAGGGCATCTAGGGGAATCTGTCAAAGCAATTTAATGCAATGGGGTTTAGTTTTTGGAAGGTTATCTTAAGCATGTTTATTTTTGGAAATAAAATCTCTTAATTTGGGAGACTTTTGGTCCATGGCTCATTTAGCTTGGTTTATATGGGCTTTGGCTCAGTCTTAGGGTCTAACCAATGCCTGAGGTGGAGTTAATTTGATGACTTTGGGGTAGTTAGGCCATCTTTAATGCATAGGTTCAATGTGGGTTCAAGTGATCAAAGCTCAGGTTTGGGCTAGGTTAGCCATGTCAATTGATCCAATTAATTGATCAAAATTGTGTAGATTATTGTTATGAAGATTTTTTGTGATGGTTTGAAGTGATTTTGAGTTCAATTGGTAGGTCAATTTGAGGAATTTTTGAAATTTGGTCAATTTGGGCATGTTGGGCTAGACATGAGTCTAGGTTGGGCTAGCCTTAGGATATGTCCATATTGAATGATTCAAATGATCAAGGGAGATGTTATGAAGATTTTTCATGAAGGGATGGAGTGGAAATTTTGGGGTTAAGGCTTTCAATTTGGAGAAGTTTAGGGACATGGCCAATTTGGGGCAAATTTGGGGCTTTTTGGACTTAGGTTAAAATCCAATGAAATTGAGGCCTCACAAAGGCCAATTGAAGATCATGTTTGATGTATGGGGATTTTATGAAGGTTTTTCAACACAAATTATGGAAATGGAGTAGGTCATGGGTTCAATTTGGTGGAACTAAGTCATGGGGCCAAAATAGGGGTTTTGATCTAAATCAAAATTGGGTTCAAATGATGGAATAATTGAGCTTGTATTTGGTTTAGATTGGTCGCATCAAGAGTGGATTTGAGTTTAGAATTAAAATTAGGGTAAATTAAGACCAATTTGATAAACATTTGGAGTGATTTGGGGAAAATATGAGCCTTTAAAGGATAATTTGGGGGTTTTGATCAAAGATGGCCAAATTGGCCATATTGGGTCATGTAATAGTTGATAAAAATGAAATTGGTAATATTTGGGGGGCTTTTGGGAATTTTTTGAAATTTTGGAAATTTTGGGGTAAAGAGGGGTATTTTGGTAATTTGGCCAATTTTGGTGATTTTAGGTAGTTTGGGTGTTTTCAAGGTGTTTGAAATGATTTTTGAACCAAGTTGGACATTTTGGGTAGATTTGGGAATTTTGGCCAAATTTGGTGTCCCAAAGGTATCTAGGTAATTTGGGGAAGTTTAGGGGTAAAAGGCTAGGTTGGGTATTTTGGTAGAGTTGGAGTGCCAACCACCATCAATAAGCCATCGACCAATGGAAACCCCATTTTGGGTTCTCTATGTAGTAGTCTTAGCTAGAACCCTAGCCTAGGGCTAGTGGGTTTAGGGCACCACCTACATGAGTCTCCCAAAAGTATCAAGAGACCAGAGCCTAGAAATTCTGGGTTTAGTGTAGTGATTGATTGTGAGTGCAAGTGATTGTAAGTGAGTGCCTTAGCCCTAGACCAACACCCAAGGTCAACCCTAAGGTCCAGCAATCCTAAGGGTGACTCTCCTTGAGCTCCCCCAAAATGACCCCACCTACTAAGTGCTAGAGGTTAGGACCAACATGTGGAACTTCAAGTTAAGTAAAGAGGAGTGTAGAATTTCTAATGGTGAGGGTTCCATGTCTAGTTTTCTAAAAATAGTCAACAGAAAAGTCCTATGTCTAGACCTTAGGCTACTAAAGAGGAAAAACTAAACCTCAACCAAAAGTGAGGTCAACAAAGAATCCATCTTATCAGTCTAGTTTTGACATCCATCTTTTTCATTAAATACTTAATAGCATAATGATTTGTATGCACAATACATTTAGTTTCAATTAAGTATGATCTAAATTCATCAAAAGCATATACTATAGCTAATAACTGTTTCTCAATTATGGTATAATTAATTTGAGTTTTATTAAGAGTTCTACTAGCACAGTAAATAACCTTGAAAATCTTATCATGCTTCTGTCTTAAAATAGCTCCAATAGTATAATCACTAGCTTTACACTTTAATTCAAAAGGTTTTTCCCAATCTGGTGAAACTATAATTGGTGCAGTGACTAATTTTTTCCTTTAATATATCAAAAGCTTTTAGGCACTCTTTAAAATCACATCTTTTCAAGTAAGTGACATAGAGGCTTGGCAATTTTTGAAAAATCTTCAATATATTGAATGTAGAATCCAACATGTCCTAAAAAACTATTAATTTTCTTCACACTTGTTGGGTAAGGAAAAGTAATGATCACTTGATTTTTTGCAGGGTCTACTTTCATAACATTTTCTAAAATTTGATGTCCCGAAACAATTCCTCCTGCTACATAAATTGACATTTTTCCCAATTAAGGACTAAATTTTTTTCTTCACGTTGCTTAAGAACTTTTGATAAATGTTATAAACATGATTCAAATGAAGTTCCAAATTCTGAAAAATCATCCATAAAAAATTCAATCCCTTTTTTAATTCAATCACAAAAAATAACCATCATACATCTTTGAAATGTAGTTGATGCATTACATAAACCAAAGGGCATTCTTCTACAAATAAATGTATCATACGGACTAGTAAAAGTTGTTTTCTCTTGATCCTCAGGAGCTATTTGTATTTGGTGATAACCAGTATATCCATCCAAAAAACAAAAGTATTTATGCTCAGCTGATCTTTCCCAGTGGCAAGATTTAATTTTCTATAATCAATACATATTTGTCATCATGTGACTTGTCTTATTGCTATTAACTTGTTATGTTCATTCAAAGTCACGGTCACTCCTCCTTTCATAGGAACGCAGTGAATTGGACTAACTCATGCACTATCTGAAATATGGTAGATAATTTTA
This sequence comes from Phalaenopsis hybrid cultivar, assembly GCA_002079205.1. Taxonomy (NCBI): domain Eukaryota; kingdom Viridiplantae; phylum Streptophyta; class Magnoliopsida; order Asparagales; family Orchidaceae; genus Phalaenopsis; species Phalaenopsis hybrid cultivar. The sequence continues at coordinate 47,890 of JXCR01021476.1, forward strand.
GTATTTAACCACTTTAAAAATTTTTCTTAACAACTTCTTTCATAATATGATTCAATCTCCTTTGAGGATCAACCCTGGGTTTGCAGTTCTCTTCCATATGAATTTTATGCATACAAATTAAGTATTGATTCCCTTTATATCAGAAATTGTCCATCAAAAATCTTTCTTGTAACTCTTCAAAGTTTTCATCAAACTCTCTTCTTCTTCTCTAGTTAATTTTAAGGAAATTATAACAGGTAATGTTGAGGAATCACCTAAAAATGCCTACTTCAAATGAGCAGAAAGTAACATCAACTCAAGCTCAGGAGGTTTTTCAATTGATGGACAAAAATATTTATCTTTTTCTATCATGTCCAAAACTTCAAAACTTTCTCGAACATAATTTAAATCTTCATATTGATCTAATTCATATTCTTGCTCGTGCTCCAACTCTTTCATTTCAGCTTTCTCTTCATAAGTTGCTTTGAAATGACATTCACATAAATATATTATCTCATCCATTCTATAGCACTCCTTATCTTTACCTTTTGCGAGGTATTTCATTGATTTATAAATATTAAAAGTAACAGTTTGATCAATGACGCCCATAGTTAGTTCTCTTTTCTGCACATCTATCATTGTTCTTCCTGTAGCTTGGAAAGGTCTCCCCAAAATGATAGGTATATCCTTATCTTCCTTCGTATCTAGCACAATGAAATCAACAAGAAAGGTAAATTGATCCACTTTCACTAGGACATCTTCTATAACTCCTTTAGGATATGTTATTGAATGATTTGTTAACTATAGAGTTACAGTAGTAGGGGTTATTTCTCATAATCCCAAACTTTTAAATATTGATAATGGCATAAGGTTAACGCTTGGATCTAAATCATATAAAGCTTTCCCATAAAATTTGTCTTCTATTTCACATGGAATTGTGAAGCTACCAGGATCTTTAAACTTTTTAGGTAGTTTTTTCTGAATTATAGCACTGCACTCCTCACTAAGTGCAACAGTTTCGTTATCTTCAAATCTCCTTTTCCTGTTAAGAATATCCTTCATAAAATTCACATAGCTTGAAATTTATTCTAAGGCTTCAACAAATGGAATATTAATTGTAAGCTTCTTCAAAATTTCCAAAAACTTCAAAAATTGTTTATCCAACTTTTGTTGTCAGAGCCTCTGAGGAAATGAAGGTGGTAGTTTTCTTAGGTAAACTTTAAGTGGAGAAATAGGTCTTTTTAAACCTTTCAGAGTGTCCTCTTCTGGTTCTTCAATCCTTTCTCTCTCAACTTTAGTTTCTTTTTGAACTCTACCTTCTAATTCTCTTCCACTTTTAAGTTGAACGACTTTTACATGCTCTTTATTCTGGTCTTTTAGATTTACTTCTGTATTACTAAGAAGTGTTCCTTAGGATCTATTATTTAATGAATTTACTATTTGTCCCAACTGATTCTCAATATTTCTAATTGTAAAAATTTGCTATTTGTCCCAACTGATTCTCATTATTTCTAATTGTAGCTCCTTGACTTTGTAACTGATTTCCCATTTGTAACACTACTTCTTATATAAACAACTTCTTCTCCTTAAATTGTGGATTATTGTAAAGCATGGAGGGTAAGTAGGTCTATAATTACTATTCCCTTGGTTGTTCCAGTTTCCCAATTAGTTTACTTGATTTTTCTCCCATTGTTGATTATTACCACCCGAAGTATTATTCTAGTTAAAATTGGGATGGTTCTTCCAACCTGGATCATAATATTTTGAATATGGTTTATTCTATTTGTTTTTTATAACATTCAAAGTTTCTAATGATGCTTAAGAATATACCATTTTGCCTAATGGATTCTCTTCAATTATTGTAATTGGTTGAGAAAAATTCATTTCAAATTGGTCTAACTTCCTGAAAATTGCAGCAACTTGATTTGTTAACATAGCAAGTGCGTCAATTTCATGAATATTGGCTACTTTCTTAAGGATTATCCTTTAAGAAGACCATTGAAAATTATTTATAGTCATTTCTTCAATTAAAGCATAAGCGTCATTAAATGGTTTTCACATCAATGAACCACCAGCAACGACATTGATAATATTTCTAAGAGATCTAACTAATCCATTATAAAATGTTTAATGATATTAACCAATCTGATATAACATGGTGTGGAAACTTTCTTAATAGTTCTTTAAATCGTTCTCATACTTCATAAATAGATTCCCGTTCAAATTAACAAAAAGATGTAATATCATTTATGAGCTTCGCAGTTTTTTATGGTGGAAAATATTTAATATGGAATTTCTGCGCCAAATCACCCCAACTTCTGATAGATCCAGATGATAACAAATGTAACCATATCTTAGCCTTATCCCTTAGTGAAGAAGGAAATAATCTAAGTCTTATAGCATCATCTGATACACCGTCATATTTAAATATAACACACAATTCTAGAAAATTGGCAATATGTAAATTTGGATCTTCAGTTGGTGCTCTCCCAAACTAATTATTTGATACAATTTGGATAATAACAATTTTAAGCTCAAATGAATCAGCCACTACAGCGGGTTTTTGAATATTACTATGAAGTTCATCCTCTGTAGGGTTTGCATAATCTCTTAAAGGTCTAAAATCTTCAAAATTTTGATTATTTTGATTTGTCATTTCTTGAAAATTTTTAGTAATTTTTAATTTTTTTAATTTTTTTAATAGTTCTTTCTAATTCAAAATTAAGACATAAGTCATGTGGAACCTGAACTACGCATACATTATTATAAAATAAATAAAATAAATAAAATAAAATATAACAAAATAAAAACACACAAACAATAACTTAATATGAAAACAACACTACAATATTCCTATAATAAATCTTAAAGTTTAAATAAGACTTCATAAAATTAGATTATTTTCTTCCTAAAAACCTCTTTTATAAATTTGCAATGTTTTCCCTGACAACGTCGCCAAAAACTTGATCCCGACTTTCTATATAGATGTTTATTGTGATATATGCGATTATATGTTTAATTTTCTTAATAATGATTCCTACTTTGCAATAAAGCCAAAACTCGATTCAAAGCAAAAGCTACATAAATTTTCCACTATGAATTAAAGAAGAATACAATTATAATAACAATTAAATACGGGATACTATGCAAGTACACGTATCGTTATCAAGTAATATAGGACTTTTTGATTAAGCCCCGAATATCAAACCCACAGTGAAAACTGACAATATGCACTTTCTTAAAAAATTATAAAGTTTAGATAACAAAAATCCTACTTATCAAAATATTCTTACTTAAACTTAAGATACTATAAGATGAATGAAAATTTTATTCTTTTTGTAATTTTTTATATTTGAAAATAAAGTAAGCAACTAACTAACTTAGCTAAATATTTGCAAGATAAAGGAAATATGAGTAAAATATTTTTCCCTTATCATGAAACAGTAACAAGTATAAACATTGTGCGGAAATATTTTTAATATGTTGTGTCAAATAGAAGTAATAATATTCTTTACCCTTGTTAGAGATGCTCTAAAGAACATTGACTAATCTATAGTTTGAATAGTTTTGAAGACCGATTATGTAGGGAAGATACTAGCTCTCACTCTAAAGTTCCATCTTCTTCCTCCACCTGAGGGCTAACATCTCGTATCAAAACTTAAAACTATAAATCAAATTGGGGGCTTTAGTCTGTCACTCTAAAGTCCTCTAATTCTACACCCATGAAAGTTTATTTCCATATTTATTTGCACTCAACCGCATGAACTACATTCTCATCCATAAAATTAATAGGTGATTCTCACCATTTGTTAACTGAGACAATACCAGCTTGGATCTTGCATGTTCTCACAAAAGATATTAATATCACAATTGACCAAATCAAGAAGTGAATGAAGTACAAGGTTTAAAATCAACACAACTTCTTCCAACATTGAAGTCTAATACTTCACACAACTTCCTTTCAACACTTAATTACTCATCGTTTTAAGTAAAAAGATAAAGAAAACTACTCTGAATCTGTGGAGAAAACACAACTACACATGAGTTTAAAAGTAGAAATTATGCACACAAACAAGAAAACTAAATTAAAACCAAATGTATTCACAAAGATAAACACTTATCTCAAATCTTCTCCACCAAATGTCTTGAAGTTCCTTTCAATTCTCTTCCTTCACTCCCAATACAAACTAAACCTTAAAATAAAATAAAAGCGGTCGGCGGTGGTGGTGGCGGAAGAGATTGGCGGTGGCGGCGGCGGTTACTTGGATGGATGATGGTTGTTGGATGTGAATTGGCCTTCTCCTTTGATTATTCAAGTCTACTTTAATAAAAATCGAAGGGGTGTCTTGGTGTCTCTTCAAAATGTGTTTTCATTCAATGAATCTTCTAGAATTTGCCTCCTTTCAAAAGCCAATTGAATGAATTTTCGTGTCCATGGCTATTTCTTACATTTTTACCAAGGGTCGCTTTAAACACCTCTTCAAAAATTTGTCTAAATTTAATTTATCATCAAATAACTACTTCTGGTGCTTAAGCGCGGGGTACCTGATGCTTAGGCGCGACTCTCTCTATATAACTGATGCATAAGCACCAGTTTTGAGCTCTTAGGTGCCCCAGTTCATTTTTGCTCATTCTTCATTTTTTCTCTAAATTTGACACTTTTTCACCACTTTTACCATTTTTCAACCATTTGATTGTACCTGCAAGAAAAACACACAAATACCTTTCATTAAAGCACAATATCTCAAAAATAGGTATAAAAATGTGTATTAAAAGTCTATATATTTTAGGTCTATCTGCGAGCACCATAGCTCTTTCCAAAGTGAAATGTGGTACTCACTAGTTAAAGAAGTCTTAGCCCAATCGTGTCTGTAAGTTTCTCAACAAGTTTTAACAAAACAAATGGCTAGTTTGCAAAGTAAATGAAGAATTAGTGAAATTACCATCAAAATTTTTTTGGAATAAAATAAGTTCTAAACAAATCAAATCCACCGCATAATTACTTCTTATTGTAAGGAGAAAGAGAAAAACTACTCAGAATTCATGGGGATAGCAAAACAAAATATATTTATAAAACTCAAATCCAACATACAAAAAAAAAAATACAAATACTTATCTCAAATGTTTCCTCAAGCACTCCTCTGAAGTTTCCCCGACTTCTCTAACTCCAAAAGACTCTTACAAGACTCATAATACTCCAAAAATCATAAAGACTCACAAAATCTTACTAAGGTAGCCGCCCACTCTATATGGGTTTCTCTCTTTTTCACAATGACTCCATGACTCCCCCCTTTCATCCAAAATTAATCTCAATATATAGAGCTTCAAAAATCGCCAAGGGTTGCTTCATACATCTCTTCAAAATTTGTTCATATTCAATGAATAAAAGTGTAACGGTCTCTGGTGCCTAGGCAGTAAACTATCGCGCCTAAGCGCCAGCCTCAAATTTCATCTGGCTCTTAGTTACTAGTTCAATTATTTTTAGCAATTGTCTTGATAAATTTAACCAATTTTATCCAAAACAATGAAATCTATAGAAAAGATAAATTTATCCACTTTTACAATTACATCTTCTATAACCCTCATAGGATAGTGATAGATCTATCAGCTAACTACAGTGTTAGAGTAGTGGGAGAAATTTCTCCTAAGCCTAACCTTCTGAATATAAATAATGTAATGAGGTTAATGCTAGCTCCTAAATCATATAAATTTTTTCCACAAAATCTGTCTCAAATCGCATAAGGTATAGTAAAGCTACTAGGATCTTCGAGTTTTTTAGGAATCTTTTTTGAATTATTGAACTACATTCTTCACCTAGTGCAATAGTTTCATAAACTTTAAACTTCCTCTTTTCGTTTAAAATTTTTTTCATAAATTTAGCATAACTTGGCATCTATTCTAAAGCTTCAACAAAAAGTAATGTTAATGGTAAGCTTTTTAAATATCTTGAAAAACTATACAAATTTATTGATTTAGCTTTTGTTGCCTAAGTCCAAGGAAATGGAGGTGGTGGCCTTTCTAAATTGATCATAGTTGGAGAGACAAGTTTTTCTACATTCTTAGGAACAGTTTCTTCATGTTTTTCAGTTCCATTATTGTCCCCTCAACTTCAATCTTTTTTTGAATTCCAACCTTTAGTTCCCTTCCACTCTTGAGTTAGATAACTTTAACTTGCTCTTGATCTTTGTTCTTATTTTTAGGATTTATTTCAATGTTACTAGGAAGTGTTCCTTGAGTTCTATTGCTAAGTGCGTTGACAAAGTTTCCTAGTTAATTTTAAATATTTATTATTGTAGAATCCTGACTTTGTAATTGATTCCCCATCTGTGACACCACTGCTTCTATAGACAACATCTTCTCCTTATTTGGTTGGTTATTTGCAAATCTAAGAGAGTGAGAAGGTCTATAGTTAATACAAACCTAGTTGTTCTAGTTTCTAAATGGGTTTGCTTGATTGTTCCCCCATTGCTGATTTCTACCACAAGAATTATTATTTCAGTTAAATTAGGGTGGTTTTTCTAACCTGATTGTAACAGTTAGAATATGGGTTAGGTATATTGTTAATTACATTGAAAGTCTATAATGATGGTTAAAAATCAATCATCTATCCTAATGAATTTTATCACTTGAAGTGTACAAGAAAAGTTCATTCCAAACTAATTTATCTTGCTAGATATTGTAGCAACTTGAGATGTCAAAATATAAATTGCATCATTAACATGAACACTGACTACTTTCTTTGGATTTACCCTTTCAGATGGCCATTAAAAAGTGTTCATAGTAATTTCTTTAATTAATGCATAAGCTTCATCAAATGGTTTTGACATGAATGAACCTGCAACAACAGCAATATCAATAATAGATCTTAGGGATCCTACTAACCCATTATAAAATATTTGATTAATTAACCAATTTGACAAGGAATGATGCAAACACCTTATGATGAGTTCGTTAAATAGTTCCCAAGCTTCATATATTGACACGCCTTCATACTGAGTAAATGAGGTAATATTATTTCTAAGCTTAGCAGTTTTTGAATGTGGAAAATACTTAGCTAATAATTTTTGTGCTAAATCCCCCCAAGTCCTAATAAATCCAGGTGCTAATGAGTTTAACCACATCTTAGCTTTATCCCTTATGGAAAAAGGAAAAAGTCTAAGTCTAACAACGTCGTTTGATACACCATCATATTTAAATTTAACACATAGTTATAGAAAACTTGTAAGATGTAAATTTGGATCCTCTGATGGTGTTCCCCCAAACTGGTTGTTTGTATTATTTGAATATTACTAGATTTTAGTTCAAATGAGTTAGTCGCTACAGCAGAAGTTTGTATGCTTAAGTAAATGTCATCTGTTGTATGGTTTGCATAGTCCCTTATAGGTCTTTGTATATTATGATGTTCATTTTCAATAGTTTGACTATCAAAGTTATTTTGTGATGTGTTTGTCATTTTTTGAGAATTATGAAGTTTTTTTTTTAAAAAATTTTCTTATGGTTTGTTCTAACTCAGAATCGTAAGACACTAAACTTTCAGATCCAGAACTACGCATGCAAAATTAAAAGTTTAGAAAATAAAAGTAAAACAAAACACTCAAAATAAAAAAAAATTAAAATTTTTTTAATTTTTGATTTTTTTGATTTTTAGTTTTTTTAATAATTTTTTATGATTTTATATTTTCTTAAAAAAATAACAAATACTCATAAAGGAAAATTAAATTTTAATTCTCTTATAAAAATTCTACATTCAAATAAAAATTTCTAAGTTAAAAATTTTGTTACTCTCCGACAATAGCGCCAAAAACTTGACCTCACCTGCAATTACACAATTACTTAGGTTCTGAAAGATGGCCAAAAAAATTAACCTAATTTATATTCACTGGCTAGTGTGCAAAATAAATATATTATAAAACTGATTAATGACTTAACACACTAAGTGTATTATGCAAGTATATGTACCATTTCAAGTAATATAGAGTTTTCTTTAAAAGCTCTTGTTTTAAACCCATAGGGAATAAGTAAATTTCCATGTCAACTTAGAAATATTTCAACAAAAAATCGTAAACAAAATTTGTAGGAGAATAATATCGAACTGTTTGTAAGAGGGTATAAACTAAACTTTGCTAATTGTAAATTAAAGCTAAAAGTAAATGCAAATTTTCTAAACTACAGATGCGTAAAGGAGTACAATTAAAATAAAAAGTCTTTCCCCTTGCAAAAAGAATATAATCAGTGTAGGAATCAAATGCTTAAAGATAAAAATGAGATTTTGTGACAAATAAGAAATACCTATTTTTTACCCTCTCTCGAGTGCATAAGGAACATTGGTTAATCTAAAGTTAATTTCTTAATTGATATGGTTATGTTGAGTAGATTCTAGTCTCTCACATCTAGGTTACTAATTGTGCCCTCTTTGATAGGACCAAACAGGCCTCAGATTCCGAACTAAAGAACAAATTGATAAAGGTTCTAGCCTATCACTCTAGAATCATCAATTTTATGCCCATCAAAACTTATCTCCCTATTTATTTGCACTCTCATTGGACTTGGCTCTGCTCCATCCAAGGCTTAGTATGGTACTCACTAATTGGGTGAAATCATAGCCCTCCCGGGTCATTATGTTTCACAATAGATTTTAACATCACAAATGACTAGTTTGTAAAGTAAACTAAGAACCACTGAAAATATAATCATAATTTATGGAATAAACAAAATCTTCAAGACATTTTAACCCTACACATAATTACTTCTTATTGAAAGGATAGATAAAAAAACTACTCAAAATTGATGGGGATAACAAAGCAAAACATGATATATATTAAAAATCAACTTTACAAAACAAAACTTAAACAAAAGTACAAATAGTTATCTCAAACTCTCCCCAAGAAATCCTCTAAAGTTCCTTGACAAATCGTGACTCCACAAGACTCAACAAATGCTCACAATCACAAAGACTCACCACACTCTCACTATGGTGACCGACCACTCTAATGGTGGTCCAACCTACCCAAAAATGACTCCTCTTTTGTGTGGAAATCTTTCATATTAATAAAGCTCTTAAAACCACCCTACTTCTGGCACATTTTCAAAATTCATCCAAACTCAATGAATAAAAGCCAAACTGTTTCTGGCGCCTACACATCAGCCTTCTAGAACATCCAGGTGCCTAGGTGCTAGGTCAATTTTCGTTCATTAGCTTTATTTTTCTCTCATTTTGCTCTTAAACTCCATTTCTTGTACCTGAAATCAAAAACAAATAAAACATCTTTCATTAAAACACAATATACATAAAAATGATCATAAAATACACATAAAAATAGATAATTTTAAGGTTTTTCACCAACCAAGGCCAAGATTTAGGGCAATTTTTGGCTCATATCGAGCATGTAAATCTTGCCAACATTGAATACCTACCCATGTGAGTATGGTTGATTATTTAAGTCAAGAACTGATCTCCATTCTTTGGAAAAATTAGGTCAAAGTGTGGGTCCCATCCCAAAATTGAAATTTCATATAAACTTCACTTTGATCAATTTACATGATTTTAGCTTATTTTGATTATATTTTGATTTTGAAGTTGATTTGAGTTCATTTTATGGGTGGAAAAAATGTAATTATCATCAAAATTATCCTAATTATCAACAAATTTATTGTTGGCTTAATGAGCCCCAAAATAGATCTATTTTGGATGCAAAGGGGCTCATTTGAATAGTTTTGATGATCGAGATGTATTTGTCAAGTCTATCTTGCAAAATGATGCTTCGTTGAAAAATTTTACGTGTACGAATTCTCATGCATAAATGCTCACCACACAAAATTTCACAAAAAAGGTGTTCTGATGGCCATCAAAACTTATTTCATGATTTATAGCATGAAGTTCCAAAAACTACAATGATTCATGGGGAAAATGATAATTTGGGGCATAAAAATTGTAATTTTGGAATATTCTCTCATCAAGGTGCATTTCAATCCAATTTTATGATTTGATTGAATTTAATTATATTTTATTTCCATTTATGTGATTTATTTCAAATTTATCTTAGATATTTGATATGAATGAGTTGACCAAAAGTGAGGTCAATCTTCCTAAGCATACAAGTCTTGGGCACTTCCATATTTACACATTTTTTATATTAAGACTTACTCACATGCTAATTGTATCTTTGTGTGACAAAAATATTTTCAAAATTAAACTTTTTATTCCAATGAAAAATTAAGGACCCGATATTGCTTATTAGTTATAGATTTTAAAATAAGGATTTGAAGATAAAAAGTACCATGAAACATTTTCATATAATTAGATGTGGCACCTTGATCCCGACTTAATGCTTATGCACAGTATAACAATAGTTCTGATGGTATTTTTCACTTATATTTTCTTATTTTGCAACAAAACCAAAAACTTGATCCTAAAGAAAAATAAGAATTTAACTTTTTAATTTATATATATTTATATTGGGATACTACGTAAGTATACGTATCGTTTTCAAGTAATATAGGACTTTTTGATTAAGACATGAATATCGAACCCATAGGGAAGATTATGTAATATGCACTTTTTAGAAAGTTTTAATATTTTTAAAAAGATAATTACTTAAGCTTAAAAAAAATTTTGCACGAATTTAAAATTTAAATATTTTTGATATTTTAACGAAACAGTAACAACTTAATAAGATAACTAAAGTTTTTGTAGAAGAAAAGTACTTAATATGAAAATATTTTTCTTCTTATCATGAATCAGTAATAAGTGTAGGAATTTTGTTGTGGAAGTATGCAAATTGTGTTATGTCAAATAGGAGCAATAATATTCTTTACCCTTACTAGAGATGATATAAACAACATTAACTAATTAAAAGTTTGAATAGTTATGAAGATCGGCTAGGCAGGGAAGATGCTAGCTCTCACTCTAGAGTTCCCTCAACTCCCTCCACCTGGGGGTAACATTCTCGTATCAGAACCTAAAACAATAAACCAAGTTAGGGGCTTTAACTCGTCACTTTAAAATCCTCTAAATCTACACCTATCAATGAATATTTCCCTATTTATTTACACTCAATTATATGAACTACATTCTCATTCATACAATCTCATGTGATTTTTTCCAATTGTTGACTGAGACAATACCAGCCCGGTTCTTACATGTTCTCACAACAAATTTTAACATCTGAATTGGTCAAATCAAGAAGTAAATGAAGTGCATGGATTTAAATCATCAAAACTTCTTCCAACATTAA